>JAQZBX010113128.1:0-10133 GCA_029593785.1 Cabassous unicinctus | reverse complement strand
TGTAAGAATTTTAAAAAGTAAACTACAAGCAGGAAACTACTGCCTAAAAGATAGTTCAGGATCTTGATGACTCTTTAGCTAAAAACATAAAGTTTAACCACAAGTCTAACATATCTAATCTTAAACATCAGAGCAAGAACTACTATGCCGTAAGTTACTGTTCTTAAAAAGTTAACATCCTGTCACCATGAAACTAAAAGCGCTTATCTCAAGTCTATATGACGTCTGCAACCTTACATAACTTCAAAGAAAATGCTTACGCTTGCCAAAAAATAGAATATAAAAACTGAGCTTATCTTGCAATAAAGTCAGTCGTCAATTCTCACTCAATTTGATATGCGACTCATCATTTCTCGCCAACGCCCTTAACCACCTTCAGCCTGCTCCCTCGTGCCTCGGCTGGACCGCGGCAGAAGTTGGAATTAAAACAGACTCAGTCGGAGTCGGCCAATACTGGTGAGCAAAGTCTCACATCTACTTCCTTGAGAAAAACAAAAAGAAGATGTTTCAAGGTGTTCAATAGAACCAGAAACCAGATGACTGATTTAATTAGAGAAAAGCGTTTCAAAGGAGGGTTAAAGGAAGTGGGAACAAGGAACAATGAGGCAGGTCTTCCATGCCCCTGGTGTAGAAGATACAATCAGAGATGAAGAAAGGAAACTTCAAGAGCCTGTGATTTTCCCCATGCTGATTGTTTCTGGAGTCTGACCAATGGGACAAAGAAAGGAAACTGTCCAGAGATTAATAAATCCAAACAAGGCCAGATTCTCACCATAACAGGATGCAAGAACTGGTGGTGTATTGCTTTTTCTGAACTGGAACTTGGAAGAGACAACTGTTCTGCAGGGAAGGGAGGATCCAACTGTCCCTGGGAGGTGTTGCCAACAGCATTAGCAACACCTTTGGGGATACAAGGGCAATTCTCCACCCAGCACAAAGTGAAGATCCCAACAATGGTGCAGAAAGTGAGTGCACCCTGGGCCACAGGGGGATAGAGAGGGAAGGGAACAGGCCCGGGAGCTAGGAACCAGAGTGAAGCAACCAAGTTGGCAAAGGCAGAGACTGTGGTAAGCAGGTGGGAAGTGCCCCACACAGTTGTGAAGTTGGGTAATGAGGGAAATGACTGAATCAGGGTGGTCTAAGAGTCTTCACTGAAGAAGTGAAGTGTTTATTAGATTCATTGTAAGGAGACCTTCTGCCTAGCAGAATGGATAGTTTAGGCTACTTCAGAAGAGGAAGAGGAAACATGGATAGTCCAACCTGACCCCCCCACCCTACTTACCCTCACTTTCATACACCTTTGAACTCAATCACATTACTGCACCACTGTCACCCCTATCCATGGCCAAACCACGCCCTTCCCTGTGGATTTCTTACTGAGGGATTCACAAAATGTCGGAATTACCAGGGGACTTATTTAAATTACGTGTCTAGGTCCTCTAAAAGCAAAATTCTGATAGAATTCACCATAGAATTCACTGTAGGTATTTGCAGGTCTGTGGTTAAAACTACAATGGTGGGAATGTTCTTTGACAAATATTGCAGGGGAGGGTTAATGGTGAAGGATATCGGAGATGGGGGGCATATGCAGGATAGGGCACACCTGGGTCATTCCTCTATGGAATATGAAAGTGTTCATCTTGTCATAATGTGCCGTCTCAGTGGATGGAGACCCACACAATAAACAAGTAAATATTAAACTTTCTTGGGGAGTCCTATATTCTCAAGTAGAGTGGCAAGTATCTCTCTAGAAAATAAGCATGTCTAATAAAAGAAAACAGACCAATATGTTGAGCCCTCAATATTATTGCATGTAACTATGAACTTTATTTTTCAAAAATTGAAACTTAGTGGTTACCATAGGTTCTGAGGGGAGGGAAGGGAATAATAGAATAGATGGAACATAGGTCAATTTTAGGGCATTGCAATTGTTTTGTATGATCTTGCAATGATGGATACAGGACATTTTAAATCTTGTCAAAACCTATAAAAGTGTAAGATGCAAAATGTAAACCATAATGTAAACCATTGACCACAGTTAGTAGCAATTCTTTGATATCTATACATCAATTGCAACAAATGCACCATACACATGTAAAATGTTTTAAATAAGGGAGAATGAAAGAGAGGGAGGGGGTTATATGGGAATCCCATGTTTTTCCCTGTGCTTTTCTGTAACCTAAATCTTCTTTGAAGGTAAAGTGAAAAAAATAAGACACTTGGGGAATATAAAGAAGAAATTATCATTCTACCCAAAAGATAACACAAGTTATGGTGATGAAAGTCACAATGAAAATTTTTTATTTTACTATTTTTTATTTTTGTATTTTTGTATTTTATTTGTTATTTACTATTATTATCATTATAGTTTATTATTAATTTTTATATTTTTTTGCCTTTGTCTTTGGGAAGGCTTTGGAGCACAGAAGGGTCACAACTGTGGCAGGGGAGGATCACTGGTGTGGAGTGTTGGTGATGGGGGAATGTGTGGGGAAACGTGCACTTCAGGCATGCTATTATGGAATATGAATATGTTCAATGGTCATGGGGTGTTGTCATGGTGGGTGGAGTCCCACACAATAACCAAAAGAATATTGAATTCCCATCGTGGGATGTCCTGCTACATTCTTTAATAGATTGGCAAGAATTCCCTGAGTACATGGGCAGTGCTTAGCAAAGGACAGACCATTATACCAGGTTGGACTTATGAACCTTTTCTTGTGAAATTGAAAGTTAGCCTAGTATTATATATTTCCTATGTGTTACCTCCTCAAAGCCTCCTTGTTGCTCAAATGTGGCCTCTCTCTGAGCAAAACTTAGCATATAAATGCACTACCTTCATCTCTCCACCTTCAGCATGGGACATAACTCCCAGGGATGACTATTGCCAACTGCTTACTAGTGATGTATCTGGAAAAAGGCCTTGACCAAAAGGGGGAAATATTAAATACAAATGAGATTTTATAGCTAAGAGATTTCAAAGTGAGTTATGAGGCCATTCCATAGGATACACTTATGCACATCTCAGCAGGATCTCACTGACTGCCACATTAAAAAATGCCTCAAAGAGCAGAGCAGTGGGCTCTAGAGACATCTAGACATTATAGGCAGGGCAGACAATCTCAGGAATTTGGCAGAGTGGGCATCACCATCCCCAAATCCTCAAGACAGTAATGAAAAAACATAAGGGTGGAATGCAAATATAGAATAAAATTGACTTACTATTATTCTAGCAATGGAAGAACTTGTATCATTGATATAAAGGCAGTGGCCACAAGAAGTTCTGAGGGGAGAGAGAAGGAAGTGCAGTTGTAATATGAGGACATTGTGGGGCATTCAAGTTGACCTGCATGACATTGCAATGATACAGCCAATTATATATTTTGTCAAAACCTATAAAATTGTGCAGGGCAAAGTGTAAACTATAATGTAAAATATAGATGATATTTAGTAACAATGCTTCAAGATGAGTTCATCAATTATAACAAGAGTACCACACTAATGAAAGATGTTGTTAATGTGGGAAATTGTGGGAGAGGAAAGGGGTGGAGTATATATTTTTTGAGGTAACATTTATGTATTCTAATGCTTCTTTATTTTTTTTAAATTAATAAACAAAAGAAGTAGGAATAGGTGTCATTGTGGATTTGATTCTACATCTCTAAGCCTGTAGCTCAACTGGACTAGAAATGTGGGAGGCTGGAAAGTACTAGGGGATCCTGAGTGATCCCCTCCTAAGTGCCAAGCATCATGCTCATTTCTGTTCTATTTCTTTTTCAAACAATGAACTCTAGAGTCAAGATTTTAGATATGTGTGTGAGTATGTGTAATTACTTAATTGAAGATTGAAGAGTAATTAAATATTTGTGAATATTTTTATATGTACATAGAAACACAGTCTCTTTTGACATGCTATTAACTATGTGGAATTTTATTTACTGACAATCAGGATTTTAGGTGGCCCAGAGACTACAATATGGTTTTGCCCACCTCTGATAAAATTTTGAGCAAAGTGTTAAGAAAAATCAGTAAATCTAAAATCAACCACCAAAATGAGGATGAGAAATGCAAATACTCTTCTGAATTTTTTTTACTGTGCCATGCCAAAATCCCATTGTTTACAAATGAAATATTCCAAGAGATGTATCTCTATTTGTGTTTATGTTCACACAATAAGAGAGAAAATTGGTATAGTTATCATCCTTGTAGCACTGAAATGGTGAGGGATGAAGCAACCAGCACCAGATATGAAAGGAGTCCTGTCATCCAACCCACGTGTCATGCAAGTAGACGGGACCCTACTGCTTGCCTTGGTCTTTCTTTCATGTCAATTTACATCAATTTGGGAAAAATTTTGTGAAATTAAGGGAGCAAGGAGAAGGCAGGCAAGCTTGGGTTTCCTGAGAAGGGGAGACCTCTCCTGTGGGGGTGGGATTACATTTTGCTCTGGGAGTGGTGATATCCATAACAGGACTTAGGATATTAAGTAATCAAAGTTTAATTTATGACATATTCATCAGGAAATATGGTTTTTGCTTTGCATCTCAGCTACATAGCACAATCAGTTCTTGTCCTTCTTTTTCTATAATTACCTATTGTATTATTTTTAATAACCAATTTATCATGGTGAAGTTGTGGGAATCTATTACAAATTCTTTGATATTCTAAGTTACAAAACTTTACAAAAAGTAATAATTCCTACTGGTTCTTCAAAAATATCTACTATAAATATATATCCTTTGGTTTTACAGGAAGGGGCAGTAAATGCTTGAAAACTACAGTTAAAATAGTCCTAGAGAGGTGGATATTAAACAAATCTCTAGATATATTGAGTGAAAAAACAAACTATAGAATGCAGCACACTATGTTTATTATAAAAATAAACAGAAACAAAGGAGCATTTTTATTCTTGTGCATTTGTGTATGTCTAGGAAGTTTTGTAGGATACAGGAGAAATGTAGGAAAGGTAATTCTGGATAGGAGCTAGAAGGGGTGTTTGTGTGGTCTGAGATGGTAGAACAATTTGTTTTTCACTGTCCTTGCTGAAATGTGTGCCCTGACATGCTCATGTACATAGAAGAGGTTGTGGTGTGGCAATGCTTTGATCCTATGGTTTTGGTCTCATGCCTAGGGATCCTAGAGTGGCAGGAGCTCACGATCTGCTCTTCCCATTTCCTCTAGAGGATTGTACAAGTGATATCACTTTCTATTTGTTTAGTGAGCAGAGCAAAATTAAAGAGCACAGTTTTATAAAACCTGGCTGGACAAACTCAGATCAATAGGCGGCCCAATTGTCTACCCAGAGTAGAATGGAGGAACAAACAGTAGTAGATCATATCTTGGGACACCATATTCCTAAACTCAAAATATGGGTGAATTTCACATAAATTATATTGAGTTAAAGATGCTAGAAATTAATGCATTATTTCCTTTGTGTGAAGTACAAAATTAGACAAAATTAAGCTGTGGTATAAGAATCAGGACAGTGGTTAGCTTTGGGAAGGAGAGTGGGGGCAATGATTGAAAGGTGGCTTATGGGGTGCAGTTGTTGTTCTATTTGATCCAGGTGGTGGTTACAGGGACCTGATCACTTTGAGATAAGTCATTGAGCTGTATACTGATGAATCCTTCTTGTTCTTCATGTATATCAGATTTACATGTAAAAGATTCATTAAAGAAATTCACACCAGCGCCAGAATCCTGTCATCCCTCCATGATGAGCCAGGGAAGGTAGAGATTTACCAGCTCCTTGGTGATCATGATAGAACCAGTTCTCCCAACAGCAACTGGAGAAAAATAGACTTACCAGTTAGGCAAACTGGAGTTCAGATTCCTGAACTGATCACTCACAAGCCCCTTAACCAGGGGCTTGTCACAAGGTAAATGTTTATAAGCCATTGCTTTTCCTGATCCACCAGACACCAGAATCTGTGTAACTGTACACTGCACACTCTCACAATTTACCATAATAAGGAGGTTATAGAGAGTGGGCACCAGAGTCAAACAACTGGGTTTCACTCTTGGCTCTGCCAGTGACTAGCTATGACTTAAGGTGAGTGAGTCATTTAAACTTCCTGTGTTTCCTCCACTGCAAAATGGGGATGGTAATAGTAGAAGCTACCACAGATATGATAAGGGGTGACTTAATTTAAGCCCTTAGAACAAAGAAAGTGCTACATAAATACACTGCATTATTTTTAAATTATATAATTATTATAATTTTTATTATTTTCTCAAGAAGCAGGTAGTAACTCTGATGAGACTATGATGCAAGACTCAGATTTGTGTCATGGCAATGATGGCAACTTTAAATATGCATATGTCTATAAATATACACATATCATTCATACATTTAAACTGAGAGAGAAATAACACAAACACACACAAAGGGAATGTAAAAGTAGAAACTGCCCCACCTGTAATGACTGGTGCTATTTCTCACTGAACGTGGATAGTAGAAAAAGTGTGTACATACTCATTGACAAAAGCTAATAATTGGCCTTGTGTTGTGGGAAATGTTTTGTCAAAATGATCTCATTTAATCTCTAATGCTCACAACTTTCTTGGCATCAGGTACAGAGAAGAGAAGTCAGTGAGGAAGAACCATGTTGAAAATATAGGTCTTTAACTTCAAAGCTGGAATGATCATTCATAACACATTTCCTGCTTCCCAAATGGACACTACCCTGGACTGTCCTTCAAGGGTCCTTTGTTGAAGAAGCCCATGGTGTAGCCTGGTAATCAGGTCCCTGCCCTCTGGCTCACTCTTCCACACCACTTCCCTGAGAAGGTAGCTGTAAGTTTCTCTGTGAACACAGGATCACCCCAATACTTTCCCCCTTTTTTAACCTTCTGTAAAATAATGTGGTGCAATACATCAACTGATTTTCTTATGTTGAGCCACACTTGAATTCCTGGAATAAATCTCACTTCATCATTGTATATAATCCTTTTAATGTGCTGGTGGATTCAGTCTGCTAATATGTTGTTGAGGATTTTTGCATCTATGACAGTTTGAAGTTACTTTATGAATCCCCAAAAGACTGTTCTTAAACTAATCTATTATTTTTGATGTGGTACTGATTGATTTCATTAGATAAACTTGAGATCACTTGATTATATTGCTATTAATTGGACTACTGTTAATCTAGTTGAGTCTCCATACTCTATAATGGAGCCACAGAGGAAAAGGAAGCCACTATATTGATCATGCCATGTGAGAGAGAGGACTACATTAAAACTGGGAAGCACCATGGGCTGAGAGAGATTCTGGAGTCTAGAACCAGCAGAGCAAAGGGGCATGGAAATAAGCCCCTGAGTGTCTGGTCCCACACTGAGGAGACAAAACCTGCCATATGCCTGATTGCCATGTGGCAGCACACCAGGCTTACCAGCAGCTGACTTTGGTGAGAGAGCATTTCTGATGACGCCTTGATTAGGAAATTTCATGGTCTCAGAACTTTAAGCTTTTACCATGTGTAAAACTCCCATCATAAAAGGCAACCCATTTCTGGTGCTTTGCATCAGCAAACTAAGACAGCATCCATATTTGTAAGGGAAATTAGTCTGTATTATTCTTTCTTGTGATATATTTATGGGCCTTTGGTAATAATGTAATAGAATCAGTTAGGAAGTGTTCCTTCTTCTTCAATTTTTTTGGTTTGCTTTGAGTAGGAATTCCGTTAATTCTTGGAATGTTTGGTAAAATTCAACAGTGAAGCCATTTCTTCCTGGATATAAATTATTTTGGAGGTTTTTAATGAATCATTCAATCTCTACTTTTTATTGCTCTGTTGAAGTCTTCTATTTCTTCTTGATTCAGTTTAGGTAATTTGTGTGTTTCTAGTAATTTATCCATTTCATTTAGGTGAGGGATTCTTAACAAGGGGTCCATGAGCTTGAATTGAAATTCAAAAAAAACATTTTTCTTGTGGGGACATGTGGGTATGGGTGTGATATATTTATTAAATAATACACAGTATAGTGTGGACTTAGTAAGGGGTCCATGGTTTTCACATGACTGGACAAGGGGTCTGTGGAATAAAAAAGGTTAAGAAAACATGGTCTAGGTTATCTAAGTTTTGACACACTGTTGTTCAAAGTATTCTCTAACAGAATTCTCTATTTTTGAGGTCAATATTAATGTGCCCCCGTTAGTTTATGATTTTTGCTGTTTCTATCTTCTTTTTGTCTTTTTTAGTCTAGCTAAAGGATTGTTGAGTATATTTATCTTTACAAAGAACCTGCTTTTGGTTTCATTGATTCTCACTATTGTATTTCTAAACTCCATTTCACTAACATCCATTCTACTCTTATTTCCTTTGGGTTTAATTTGCTCCTCTTTCTAGTTTCTCCAAGTATGATTTTAAGTTATTGATTAATCTTTCATCATTTTAATATGAAAGTTAGAACTGTAATTTTCCTTTTGAACATTGCCTTTGCTGTATCAAATAAGTTTTGGTATGTTGCCTTTTCATTTTCATTTGCCTTAAGATATTTTGAAATTTCATTTGACAGTTCTTTTATTATTTATTTATTTTTAGTATTTTTAAACTTTATTTTGTACATTTAATAATTGAAAATATAAACAATTAGAAACAAAGAAGAAAACAGAGTTGAATAAAAACATACATTTCTCAATTAAATGTACTGGATACATATTAATTTTTTTGAATCATACAATATATTACATAATATATTTGTTTCATAGTAATGTGATCATGCATTATTTGTCCTTTTGTGTCTGGCTTGCTTCATTCAACATAATGTCCTACAGGTTCATCCATGTTGTCATATACTTTACAACTTTCTTCTTACAGCTGCATAATATTCCATCATGTGAATAGACCACAGTTTGTTTATCCATTCATCTGTTGATGGATACCTGGGTTGTTTCCAACTTTTAGCAATCGTGAGTAATATCGCTATGCACACCAATGTGCATATGTCTGTTCATGTTACTGTTCTCAGTTCTTCTGGGTATGTACCCAGTAGTTGTATTGCAGGATCATGTGGCAAGTCTATATTCAACTTCTTTAGGAATTGACAGTCTTACACAGTGGCTGTAACATTCTGCATTCCCACCAACAGTGAATGAGTGTTCTTATCTCTCCACAGCTTCTCCAACACTTGTAGTTCTCTGTCTTTTTAATAGTGGCCATTTGGATAGGTGTGAAATGATATCTCATTGTAGTTTTGATTTGCATTTCCCTAATCATTATTGATGTTGAGCATTTCTTCATGTATTTTTGCCAATTGTTTTTATTCTTTGGACAAATATCTATTCAAGTCCTTACCCATTTTTTAAATTGGGTCATTTGTCTTTTTATTGTTGAGTTGTAACATGTCTTTATATTCCTGGATATTAACCCTTATCGGATATGTGATTTCCAAATATTTTTTCCCATTGAGTTGGCTGCCTTTCCACCCTTTTAACAAAGTCCTGTGAAGTGTTAAAGTGTTTAATTTTGAGGAGGTCCCATTTATCTATTTTTCCTTTTGTTGCACAGGCTTTGGGTGTACGGTCCAAGAAACCCCCACCTACTACAAGGTCTTGAAGATGTTTTCCTACATTTTCTTCTAGTAGTTTTATGGTCCTGGCTTTTCTATTTAGTTCTTTGATCCATTTTGAGTTGACACTTGAATAGGGAGTGAGATAGGTTTCCTCTTTACTTCTTTTGGTTATAGATATGCAGTTGTCCTAGCACCATTTGTTGAAGAGACTGTTTTGTGCCATTATCATTAACTTGGCAGATTTGCCTAAAACCAGTTGACTGTATAGGTGAGGGTTTATTTCTCGGTCCTCAATTCTCTTCCACTGATAGATGTGTCTATCTTTATGCTAGTACCATGCTGTTTTCAACACTGTAGCTTTGTAATACATTTCAAGGTCAGGCAGAGAAATTCCTCCCATGTGGCTCTTTTTTTTAGAATGCTTTTGGCTATTTGGGTGCACTTACCCCTCCAAATGAATTGGCAATTGCCTTCTCTAACACTGTAAAGTAAGCTGTTGGGTTTTTGATTGGTATTGCATTGAATCTATAAATCAGTTTGGGTAAGATTGACATCTTCACAATATTTATTCTTTCAATCCATGAACATGGATTGTCTTTCCATTTGTTTAGGTTTTATAA
>JAQZBX010113127.1:0-10134 GCA_029593785.1 Cabassous unicinctus | reverse complement strand
CTAAGCAAAAAGAGGTGGAATGTAAGAACAACAACAGAAAGTAGAAGATAAAATGATGAGGGAAGGAAAAGACATAGCCTTGGGATACAAAATCGGTATACACAGAAAAGAGGAAATCAAGGAAGAAGAAACACAGTAACCAAGAATCAAGCAAGCAGCACCTTGAGGAATTTATCTCTTTGTCCATCTCCCTCCAGATCAATTCCCTGACGCCTCCTCCTCTGTGGGTTCCCAAAAGAGCTCACTTGGGCAGGATCTTGCCCCCACTCAGCTGTTTTTTGTGTGAGAACTCTGCCTATGTTCCTGTTACAGAAAAAAAGATTAGGACCAGATAAAAGGAAAGAGATAGGAAGACAAAAAAATAATAGTAATGGTATTAGTAAAAGGCAGGGGATCAAATGGACAAGACCAAGGAAATTGAAAATATTAACAAACCTAAGAAGCACAGAAGAATAAGATTAGGAAAGCAGAATTGAAACAATGGAACAAGAAACAGAACAGAGAAACAAGTATATAGAATGAATTAAAATGTAGGAATGGTGAGAAGAGGGAGAAAGAAAACAGAGAAAAGAGAAAGAAAAAGTAAAAAAGAGAAAGTATACAGAGAAAAACGGAGAGAGGGAGAAATACAAACAAGAAACATTGGAGACCAACTAAAAGAGGTGGAATGAAAGAACAACAGCAGAAAACAAAAGATATAAAGATGCAGGAGTGAGAAGAAATAGCATAGGTAGAATAGATCAGTAACCAAAAGAATGAAAGAAAGAAAAAGCAAAAATAAACAATCAGAGAAAGAAAGAGAGGGGATACAAAACAATCAAGAAACAAGACAGCAGCAACTCATTTTTTTAAAAAATGAGACAGAAGAAAAAATTAATAATAAACACGGAAAAACAGCTTTCTTTCTTAGACCCCTATGTATCTTCTCAGGCTGCTGGTGTTCCTCAATCACTCACCCTGCAGCCTGCCCTGCGCAGGTTTTAGTGTATAAAGTAAGGGAAATAAAAGTAAAAGAACTTTTTTTAAAAAAAATAAAAGATCCAATTAAAGCTCATACAAAGAAAATATCTATATGTTCCCTGTCATAAAGTTTCAGGTGGATGCCTGATAACCTGGTGGATCTCTTCTCAAGGAATTGACTGGAATTGAACAAGGGACCTCATACATGTTAGGCAGGAATTATCCCACTGAGCTATTCTGGGTCCTTGGGTTGACTAGCCTTTCAGAAGTCTATCCGCCCCTTTTCCATTTGCAGGTTAGATCCCCTGCAGTCAGGTGGAGTGGTGCTGATCACTGCCTCTCTCTGAGTCTTCTCTGATGCAATTCCTCTCTTTACCTAGGTGGTTGGGTGTGACCGCCAGCCTGAGATGATCCCCCTTCCCTCTCTCTGTCAAGTCGGGTCCCCTCCGATATTCAAGGGGGGTCCAGATGGTAAAACTCACTGCAAAAACATCTCTCTCCACTCTCCCAGACTCTTCCTCCTTGCTGGGAATCTGCTTTCACACTCCCGTTTGGAACAGGGAGTCAGGGTCTCCACCTAATCTGTCTGCCCTGAGGCCCCGGTATTTGTGCCCCTTCCAGTCACTGAGGTAAGCAACCCCTGACTATTCCTGGCTTCCCTATTTGTCCAGTACCCTCCTAGATGACTCAGAGCACTTCCTGTGGTGGTAGACGTCTGCTCTACTTTCAGTTAGATACAATGCTCTAGGAGTATTACCCTCGCTTAATATCTCGGGGTGGGTGTGGGGAGCCCTTCCCAGCAGCCGGGAGGTTTAATAACTCAAGATTACTTGTTTTGGCTTCTTCAGGTCTCTGACCCTTGCTCTTCTGGGAGTTGGTAAGCAGTGTCCTGGTTTGCTGTACCCCAGAACAGGTCCCCATGGCAGTCTCTGGCTTTTTCTTTGTTGTTTTAGTGAGAGCTAAGATTTTTATATCTAACCCGTTGGCCATACTCCCACAATCTCCCAGGATCCACTTTTAATCTCACTCATATGGCCGTAGATAAGCCTCAGATACTTGCTGGCTGTTAGCCAATGGCATCAGTCCCTTATCATATCTGTCACTCCACAAGGGAAATCACAACATGGCAGCAAGCTAATCTGGGATTGATTCAGTGAGCAAATGACAGAGAATAATGCAAGACAGATATTACAGTCTTTTGTAACCTATTCATGTAAGTGACATCCTCATCACCTTTGCCATATTCTATTAGAAACAAGCCAGCTCACATGCAAGGGAAGGGGATTATGTAAGAATATGAATACCAGGAGGTGAGGATCATATAGGGACCATTTTAGGAGCTGAATACCACACCTAGCAAAGATGTTCTGCTGATAGGGCAAGGTAAGAATGCTGGGGACCATCTCTGTGCTGAGGTTTCCAGCTCATGCACCCAGATTTCAGAGAGATCTCCAAACCTCTCAGTAGCTAGGCCATTAGACTGCAGCATACTTGCTTACCTGGTCCCATCCTCATGCCACATTCATCCCCTTTTTAAGTACTTTGAAAGACCAAGTAAAAAATACTGTAGCAGATGCAGTGTGATTAGAGAAAAGGCACAGGCCTGAGTTGGAATCTCAGTTCTGCACTTATTATTAGCTGGTTCACTTCACTGAACCTCAGTATATTCATCTGTAAAACTAAAAGAATATTCTCTATTTTGGAGGTTTGTTGTGAAGAATCAAGATAATATATGTAAAACTTGTGGTGTGGAATACATTCTTAATAAATGAAAGTTATTATAATTTTATATGAATATGAATATAAGTAAAATATAGGTCTAAATATAAATATAAGTACCCACAGGTCCTTGCAAAGTTTCTAATGCATAGTCACTGTACAGTGAGTTTGGCCTATTCTCCCAGTACTTTCATTTAGTCTCTTTGTCAAAACTGAATACCAATTCATTGAAGGCAAATATTTTATGTCTTATTAATCTTTGTATTTTCTATAATATAATGCCTCCATAACACATCATAAGCATTTAGAAAATCTTTGTGGAATGGATGCAACCATTAATTAATAATCATTCACTGTTATCTACATAACTGCCCTAGTATCTTGCCCACATTTCTCCATATTGTTCACAATGATATCAGTGAAAAATTTAAATGCATGTTCCATAGTTGGTCTCTTTTGTTAGAAAAATATTGTAAAAGTATTGTTTCTTCTATAAATTTTTTATTAGAAAATGTGATAGGGTTAGCTTGAAGTAAATTGGTATATAGGTAAAGCCAATATTCTGGGTTCCTCTCTCCTATTCTGTTTTTTATAACTCAAATATTTTAAGCATTTTCTGCTCTTCAGCTGCTCTCTATTTCATGTCCTTGTCCTCTAGAATACCCTTCCTATATTTGATCCCATTAAGCATGATGAATGCACATCAATGACACTTTAATGTATATTTGTGTATTTACATTTCAAGATTCTTGTTGATAAGGAAATCCCTAGAATGATATCTAATGGTGCTATTTATGATATTGCAGCACATGAAAAGAGAGAAACTTGTACTTATATTGGGATTTTCCTCCCTGCACCTTAAATCACAACATTTCCTAATCCAATTTGCATTAGTTTACAATAATTAGACTTTAGGTTTTCTAAGTAATGGCAATTTTTACAGATAAAAATAAATTACATATTTTATATGCTTTCCTTAAAATAAAACTTTAAAAATTGAAAATCAGGATCAAGAAAGAGAAACATTTGACATAGATGCTATGATAATGTATCTCATTTCACTTTGTGCTTCCCAGCAAGTAAGGAAAAAAGGGTAATTATTTTACCATATACTGAACACATATGTGCCAGGGAGTTTGCTAGATGCCATAACTTTTATTTTTCTTCAATATAACTATGGAGCGAAGATGTTGTAATCCTCATTTTACAACAGAAGAAATTGCGGTTGAAAAGGTATCTTGCTCAGTGTTATAAAACTAAATTCCTAAGTAGAGCCAAGATTCAAACTATGAACTATCTGACTTCATTATCTGCTCTCTTATATAATGATCATAGACAGAAAGGAGGAAACAAAATAATTCCACATAGATAAAGGATTTTTGACATTATATTATAAAATTAATTTTCTGTGTGACATTTTATATAAGGGACATTGAGCAACATGATGAACAGTGCCCTTTATAACAGATTTATAATAAATGCAGAAGGAATATTTGTAAGCTGTTGGGCTATTTATTTTAATGATCTTTGATAACTGCTTAAAACATAACATTAAAGTGAAAGTGAATGAAACTAATTCAGCAAGGGCTAAGCTAATATGATTCTATGATACAATCTTCTGGTGGCCTTAGGTGATTCAAGAATAAAACTGATATTAAGTGGATTTGCCTTCATCTAACTACTATAATTTCTTAGCAAGGGTTTTGATAGAAGTTGAATTCATTAGTTCTTTCAGCAAACGTATATGGGCCAGCTATATGCCAAACACTGTGCTTCGTTTTGGAGATCCTCCAGATTAAATTTAATAAATACATTTATTAAGGTTTCTACCTCAATGGGTCTTGTGGTTATTTTAGAATAAGAGAAGCCAATGACTGCAAAGAAGTAAATTAATTGATATAATGGACATATGTTCATATTGTACAAAATAAGATGCTTTTAAATCTATCTGGAAAACTCAAAGAAGTTTTCAAAGAGGTGTTAATGTTTTAGATAAGAAATGAAGGATGAATATGGCTTTGCCAGACAGATGAAAAGATAATGGAAAGTCAGGTGATAGGGATGCCTAAATAGATGCATTTAGGCCACATTTTTCTAATGAGATCTGAAGGGGTGATAGTCTATGTTGCTGATTAATTGCAGGTCCAGTGGTTTGGAAAACAGAGAACTAATAATAGCTAACATTTACTAAGCATTTACTTGTGTACAATTCTAATAGATAAAAAGGCTGTCAAGTAATTTTTCTAAGGTCTCATAGTTTTTTAGGGCCAGTGTTATCAACCACTGTGCTATAAGAATGTGGTAAGGGTACTATCTTATGATAGTTGAGAGGCCTGGCCACAATTCTCATTCAGAAGAAAGGACATCCCACTTTCTCACAGAGGGGGTATGTGGGGATATCTGCAGGCAAAACTAGGATTTTCTTGGGAAGCACATTCAGATCAATTATAATGTACCTGGACAAGTGCTCCCTTCAGACTCCTAGGTTCCAACAGAACATGGAATAGATATATCTGGCTAAGAAAATGGTCAAAACATTAGTTATGAGATACTTCCCTTGAAGGTAGAAAAACTCTTGTATGATTGATACAAAACAGAAGCCTCCATGGTAAGCACTATGCTTACCTTGATGTGTTAGCTGCAAAATAGTCCCTGCCTTGAATATGACAGTAACCAATAGAGGTTATCATGTTGCCAATTTTGGATTGAACAACTGAGTTTTGGAAGATAACTTTCAAAGCCAATAGATTTAAGATTTTACATTGTAAATATTAAGCCATTCTTCTTGGCAGTAGTTTGTTAGTGAGGCTACTCTATTTCTTTATAGTAAAACCATGTCACCAATATATACATAGACACTGAACTTTTTTTCATAGCAGCAAGACAGGGAGATTCAATCGACCTAAAAATGATCAAAGCAGTAATTTGTATGTTAAAGAGAACAGCAGTTAAAGTATACCCTTATTTGATACCACTTGAAATAGTGGTCTTTCAAGGGGCCATTACAGTCCCCTCTGATAATTACATGGTAAATAAATGTCCATTTTATACAAGCATTAAAAACCTAGGTTCCACTTTAAGTTTATACCATCCTGTCACAGCTAATCCTTGGAGTTATGACAATAAACCAATGAAAGCAGGAAAAAGCCTTAGGTCATTTTGGGCATATCTCTCCATAGCTAAAAGACAACACAGTAATGGTTGACAGCATAATATTGTGCTTCCAATCTAACTTATAATATTTTGGGTGGCTGTCTATCACACTAATTGCTCCAGAGATATACAGGAAAAAAGGGTTAATCTTTTTGAAAATGGAGTAGATTACAGTTTGAAATGATACAGAGAGAATCACAACTGAATTATAAACAATTTAACAAACTCTAAAATATCAGGTAGCAAAAGATCTTCCCTTCAAAATTTTATTCAGCAATCATGCAACAAATATTGACTGAGTATTTCTATGACAGGCACCATGCTAGGCACTAGAGATACAGTAGTGAGTTCAATGGACTGTCCTCATGCAGTGATTGTTCAGTCTTTTGGTAGATACTGGCATTAAACAAAGAGTCACAGAAATAACTACACAATTTCTGCTGTGGAAAATGTTATCAAGTAAAGTTATCGGGATCTTCATGCGAAATAGATGAACAGGGATATGACCTAGTCTGGGGGGGGTGAATGAGGGCTTCCCTAATAAAGTGACATTTTACCTAAAATCTGAAGGTTAAGAAGTTAACCAGGCAAAGTGTCTGTAGGGGTATAAGGTGAGACAACCCACAGGGAGAAAACATTCCAGGCAGAGAGAACAGCATGCAAAAAAGATCTGAGGCAAGAAATTATGTAACACTGTTGAGCAAATGAAGAAAATAAAAGACCAGTGTGGCTAAAGAAGAAAAATTATTAAGAAAAAGGAAGAAATGTAGCTAGAGAACTTAGATCATATCATGCTGGGTCTTGTAGGCTATGTTAATGATTTTGGCCTTTATCCCAAGAGAATACAAAGACTTTGATTTGTTTAAATCAGTGCAGTGACATGATCAGATTTGCAGTGGTTGCAAGAAAATCAGTTTGGAGGCTAATGAAGTTGTCCAGTCAAGAAAAAAACATTAGGTTGGAAAAGGATGGTAGCAGTGGAGATGTTGGGAATTCAATGTGTTTGAAAAATGTTAAAATAAGGAGATAGAATGCTGGACCTGAAGACAAGGGAGAAATGAGTATCAAGAATAATTCTTAAGTCTCTGGTTTGTACAGCTGGATGGATGGTGGCACTATTCACTAAGACAGGTGTGTGCAAGTGAAAATCAAGAGCTTAAATTTATATGTGCTAGATTTGAAGTTCTGTTCCGGCACCCAATTCCTATGTGTAGGAATTTGGACACATAGGTTTGGGTCAGTGATAAGAAATTAGAAGGCACTGGCATATAAAGTGAAGTTGAAGCTGGAAGTAACTTGGTATTTGAGTTAGGGAAAATAATAACTGGGCATCTATATACAGTTAAGACACTACAAAGCACGGAATGGAAATGTTCTCAATCAATACCGTAGATAAAATCACATCTATTTCTTACTTTACGTATCTACCTGCTATCAGAGTATGGCCCCAATAAGTTTTCAGCCACTTTTGCCCAATTTAACTAATATCAACAGATAAGCAGTTCCCTCAATCTAAGAGAGGATAAATTATTATTTGACAGGCATTGGCAGTAAGAATCACAATCTGTGTGGTTCATGGAATGAACCTTTCCAAAATGCCCCCTTGATTTACTAGCATACCATAAAGTTTTCCCTACAATACATTCCCCCACTTTAATATTCATCTATAGATTAGATACAGGATCGATATTAATAAACTGCATGTAAGTAGACAAGTAGCTAACTCAACAAATATTTTATGCTTGTGTGTGGTAGTTTTCAGTAATGATCAGTAAGGGTATGTTACCCTGCAGTGGATACTCAATAACTTCCATTAGCATGCTACCAAGTAGTCTTAGCAAATATAAATGGTAAGGGAAAGGAGTTTATGAGAAATTTGAGCGCTTACAATTTTCCAGTTAATGTTTTTAATGCTTGTATTAGATTCCTAGGGCTGCCATAACAAAGTACCTCAAACTGGGTGTCTTAAAACATAAATATATTCTCTAACAGTTCTGGAGACTAGAAGTCCAAAATCAAAGTATCAGCAGGGTTATATTCCCACCAAAGGTTCTTTATTTGATTACATCTGCAAAATCCCTATTTCACAATAAGATCACATTCACAGACAGGTACTGGGGGTTAGGACTTGTACCTATCATTTTGAAGGACATGATTTAACCAACTAGACCACATTATATGTATTAACTCATTAAGTCATTGAAACAGCCAAATTACACATTATCCCCATTTATGCTATTATCCCCATTTTATAGATGAGGGAATAAATACATGCAAAGGGAGGATAATAACAGATCCAAAATTCCATAGTTAGGAAATCATAGAACCAGATACAAACCATGCTATTTGGCTCCAGAGCCCACTCTCTTAAACACTACACTGTAGTGTGTCCCATAAAACATAACCAGCACTGAATCTATGCTCTTATAAAATAAAGTCCATGCTTGAGCTCTGACCAATCACATGTGCATATTTTCCACTTAGAGAAGATTTATAGGGGTAGGGCAAAGAAGAAAATATAGTGTCAAAATTGCCTCCTTCCCTATAACTTTGTTTCTAATAAATTAATAATGTGTTAAATATTTCCTTTCTATTCTCATCTGACAGCATATGCCTTTAGTAGAGCCTTTGGAGTGGGAAAGAGCCTACTCAGTCATAAATATACCAGTTAATGCATCAGGAGGTTTGGATAAAGCCTCACATTTGACTGCAAACCAAGGTAACAGGTGCTCATCTTAAGAGACTTGACAAGGTCACAGATTAAAATGGTATGGCTATATTATAATTAGAGATTAAGTCAAAATTTATTCAATTTAATAATTCAACAATAGTTTGCCTTGTCTCTGTTATAAATAGCAGAGTATTGTTACCATGTATTATTGTAAAACAACCCTTACTAAATAGGTTTCATTTTTTGGTGTCTTGTATTTATGCTTGTTGATAAAGATAATGCAAGTAATATACATGGACATATAGAGAAAATGTCACAAAATATTTTTATGGACAACTTTGCTTTACATCTATATAAAATATATTGAAACATGTTTCTTTTTTTGTTTATTATTATTACTGGAATTATGAAAGTGCTCTGGGAGAGATAGGGGTAATGAATGCACAAACATGTGATTACACCAAATACTGTTGATTGTACTCTTTGGATAGATTTATGCTTTATTAATATGTATCAATAAAATTGAAAAAAAAAAGAAACTGATTATGTAATCCCATTTCTTAAGACAGATAACTCTATACTAGAGAATCTATTCCAATTTGCAATGCCTTTTTTCTAATATCTATTTTTTCTATAGAAGAATGTGAAAAAAATTCAGAATTGAATAATTCTTCAAAAAGACTTGTGATTGACTCAGTTTACTATTATTCAGCCTTTCTCTCAACTTTCAGTGCCTTTGCCCTGAGACTATTTCAGTTTTGAAGCTAAAAATAGTAATAATTTCAAAATAATTGAATCATATTTAATAAGCAAGCTCATATTCATGACACCAAGGTAAAATAACAAATCTTTTGCTTTAATTACTTTTAAATTGGAAATCTAACTGATCTATTGGCTAGACATCAAACAATTTGATTTCAAAATAACTTACTTCTTTTTGGATATATATTTTTTCCTGTTTTTATAATCACAAATTTTTATAAAACATTTCTTATATACCAAGTACTGTGTGATGGTGCAAAAGAAGTAGGAAATATGATCTAACCCTTTGAGTAATTTACAATCTGATTGAGAAAACAAAATTCAATATTAAATAATTAGAGAACAGTATGAGACAGTGTGGTGAAACTATTCACATAAGCCTCCACCCAATGGAAGGGAATCTGATGAAGGGGAGAAAGCAGTGGTTAGTACAAATTTATCTGGCAGTGTCTTAGTACCAATATATCAATAATGAATTCAGAGATAGACTGATGCACAACTGACATGATGTTTACAGGTATACACACAGAGGTCCCCAAAGGTAAGATAAGTACCTAGATGACACCTTGACACTCAGAAGGCTATACAGTTACCTAAAATTTTATGATCTTGCCATTGTGCCTACAGTTTCAATCTTAAATGCACTGAATATTACTTTGTAGCAGTTTGGTATTGTTTATGAATTCCAAAAATAGATATTGGATTATGTTTGTGAACTTGTCTGTTCCTCTGGGCATATTAGCTTGGATTGGATTCAGAGGTTTCACTTACTTGATTAAATATTGATTAAGGCTTTGATTGGGCCACGTCAGTAGGACTTTGAGTGCCCACCCCTTTGGTGGATGGGGACTCACAGAAGAAAACAACAT
>JAQZBX010113126.1:0-10140 GCA_029593785.1 Cabassous unicinctus | reverse complement strand
CTAAGCAAATAGAAATATTTCCTATGAGATTTACATTTGAACAACCTTTCAATCATTGAGCCCCATTTACAGTGTTTCTTAAAATATACCTACAACCAAGCCTGAACACAGTGATGATATTCTTATTTTCTACATATCAAATATTAAAGCAGACATGCCCTGTGAGAAAGTTTATATATAAACCAGTGGATTCTACCACTATGCAGCTGTTACAGAGTCTCTTCATGTACCAGGGAACAAGTATGTCTTTATCTCCCCATCTATGGCAATAATGACATAGAAATTGTTGCTGTAACAAAGTTAATGAATAGTTCTGAGGATCAGCTGAGATTTTATTTCAAATGAGACAAATGATTATTCTTCAACATTCATCTGTAGATGAATTCTTTCATTCCCCCTTTGTGACATTTTCCATAAAATTATATTTGATTTAGATGGGAGTGTGTATCTTGAGTTTCCTTCTTTTCACTCTAGTTAACTTTCTCTCCTGTGCACAGAATCTAACAAAATTATTCCAGCTGGTAATACTCCTACCCACAGCATCCTTTCACCATCTAGTATGAATTCCGATATTTAGTGATGGGTTCACATTCTGGCCAAGTCTCTTTTCTCTATGCTTTTCTAGGCTTCAGAAATCTCCTCATTCATAAATAATTATGCTAATTATAATGTATTAAATTGTGCTTGCTTGAAGCAGTTCAAAGTGTAAAGAAATTGTATTTCAACTTTATATTTGTTGCAAAAACTAGTTATGTTGAAGTAGAATTTAAGTATTTTTTAATTTTCATTTGTCAGAAATCTAGAATTAAGAATTATAATTATACTTGTTTAGAATTTGTATTTTATTCATATTTTCCTCATATAAAATTCCTTGTCTTTACAAATTTATTTTTAAATTTTCATGACCATATTTATATATATGGTAATAAAAATGTTGTATTGCTTACATTGGTTTTGTCCAGGTGGATTTTATTATAGTTTATTGCAAAATATTTTGTGCAAATTGTTTTCTATAATATCCTTTCTATTACAGGTGATTTCTTCTAATAGTCTTAATCTCTAAAGTAAAGAAATTAGGCTAAGCAGATAACTTATTAACTATGAAAACCTTACTCAGTAGTTAAGTTGAATACAAATGCCTACGGTGCATGTTACTGAATTAAACCAGACATACATATTGTTTTTTAAAATATTTTTAAATATTTGCTTTATCAGAATCATGCATTAGCCCTTGATCATTAAAGTCTCATTCCTTTCTTCTATCTCTTCAGATTGCATCTTTCTCCTCAGTCTACAGAAATTCTCAAGTTTAATTATGCTAAATTTACCACAATTTATCTTTCAAAATGCACCATGAATAGTTATGGCCACACAGAGAGTTCAGGGTTTTTCTTTTATGCCTTATTACCTCAGGGATCTTTAGGAAGCATTTATTTCACAATTTTAAATTTTGGACAATAGCATAATGAATGGGATTACTAATTCCTTGTATATTCTTAAAAAGATGGTGTATATTAATATATTAAAATGATCAGCATAGAGCATGGCTGCTTCATAATTTCCAGTAAATAGGTATCAGAAATTGCTCATTTAAAAACTACACTGGAAATCTTTACATTTCCATTGATGTTTTAATACTGATTTTATTTACTTTCATAGATTTCCATGAAATGTCATCATAACATTTTGCTTATAAATTTCTTAGCCCTCCTTTTAAATCTGGCTCAAGAAATGTCTCATAATTGTTGCTTACACTGTTTCAAGATCAAGGGAACCTTGGTAACAATATATTTCCCATATTTTGAGTCAAACTGTGTATTCTCAGACAGATCTTCAGGTACCATATTTTTAAAAATGTAAAGTTAACAATTGAATCAGAAAAATCCAGTCTACTTAATGAGCAAAAATGTGTCATATGGGGAAGAAACAATTAAGTGTGCAAATGACCTAGAGGCATAAGACTGTTGTGTCAGAGAGCTATTCATTGGTAATATCAAAGAAATAAATTGAATATTATGTACAAATATACCTGAAAAGTCAGAGAAGATTATCTTCCATAACTTAAATATATCTTTGAAGTATCTAAAAGATTGATAACATCCATGATCCTTCCTCTTCCTTCACTGAATAAAATTCATGGAATCTCTTATCAGGTAGACATACTTTTAACAATGATTCTGTTTCTGGATTCTTTATATAAATGTTTTTTCTTTTGGAAGGACACTTATGGGTCATACCTTCCATAGGACCTGGTGAACTGTCAATCTCAGTCTCAAGAGAACCAGCATTCTGTCTACTCCTAGTTGGTAAAATTTCCTTCCCTATACCCTTGAGATAAATTAAATTTGTAGTGGTGTTTCTTTGAAATAAAATTAGTAAATAATTTTTTTGTTAAACTAATTATTCATTAATGTTTCCCAAATCACAGGTGAGTCAATATATTTTCAACTTTATATCAGAATATAAATGTCATTTTTTATATAGAAAATCCATAAAACTTGTTAACCCTAAAAAAATAGATTTTCTAACAATTGAATACTAATATTATGGAATTAAGGAAAATCATATGCAGATCAAAAATTACTGAAAAAAATAAAAATCAATTTTAACCAGCTACTAAATTTAAGAAAATTAAATACTCTAGAATTGATTTTAAAAGGAAAATATGTAAAAATTAAAAATAAAAAGTGGTTGTGGCACAGAGTGGCACTCACTCACCAAATGCGTTTTGAATAGATCTTTGCACATAGGATGTAATCACTAAAGTTAGGTTCCCTTCAGAATGTAAATTATTATCTCTAAGAAGACTTTAAGGAATGAGGCAATAGTCATAGTTCTGAAATTTTTTATTAATGACTGGCAATCTGGAAAGAAGTATAATTTGTGACAGGCTAAGAAATTCTATGGAAAATCTTGGAATTGAAGGCTCAAAAATAGATGTCTCTATGTACCTCTACAGGTTACCCCCAGAGTTATAAAAAACAGGCTGAAGTTTGATGAATATTGTTTAGAAGTCAAATCTATAGAAGCAGAAATCCCCCTTTACATTTTGACACCCTCTTTAACTTCTGAATTAATAGAACTGAACTGTATACTCATATTAGCTTTTTTCATTTAAACTGTTGCAATATTTTCTTGGTTGAAAATATTAAGAAAATACAGACTCATGTAAATATATGATTATGAAATGAAAGGATTATATTCATAAGACTTTTAGAAAATTGTCATATTCTTCTGATGCTACACCAAAAGTCAACAAATGGGAGTTTCTTAAAGAAGGCTTGCAATTTTTAATCTGACATCTTATTAACAACTATTCATACTCTGTAAGATTTAAATTCATTGATCTATTAAGGTATTTTGAGAGTGTCTTATACTCATGCATGATTTCATAACATCATGAAGTTTCAACTGGAAAACATTGGTTCGCAGAGTGATGCCAGTATTCCAAATACCATGTATTTCATTATATCTTACCAAAAAGAATTCACATTTATTAAAATTGAAAGAGTCCAAAATCAGTCATATGATATATGTTACACTAGAGCTTTAATTTTTAGATTGAGCTAACAAATGATATTTTAGTTTTAACTAAATAATCTTACTCCTGTGATTTCTTACATGGAGCTGTGTATCATTACTTCTTCATGTAAAGTGTCTTTACCACAAATAGGTTCCTGTTTTCCACTCCCTAGAAATTTTCTGTTTCTTGCTCCCTAACAAGCTCCTGTTGTTCTTCTCCCTCTAAGAAAACATGCGCTGCATGGAGAAGCCTGAGGCCAAGGGCACTTTAAGAAGCAGAGTCAAGGTGGGCGAAAACAGTTGCTATGAACTCACCCCTTCCCCCCTCTTCTGATGCCCACTTTGCAGACCCCAGTTTGTAGGTGGACTCAGCCAATAGCACCCCTGTCCCCACCTCTCTTTGTCTAATTCTAGCAGAGACCATTTCCTCTTTTCTTCAGGGAGGCAGATTTGAGACTTGCTCTTCTGACCTCTGCTGGCTTCTTAATACACTTTTTCCCATGTGTGATCAAGTGTTCTTGTGGAATTTAATTTTTTGCACAGGGCAAGGACCCAGGGAAGTCACAGAATTTCCCTTCAATATCAACATCAATCTTATTAAGTTCTTTAAGTTTGGGGAAACTTGCATGCTCATGTGGAGGACACAAGTTCTCTAAAATTCTAAATTCCTTAGAAATTTAAATTTTATCATTAGCAGTTATTTTTGTCAATTGTTCCTATAACATTTTTTTCTAGAAAAGACCTGTCAAGCAGATAAGTATGTTTTTCTATAGTCTGTCTTTTAGTAATAACCCATATTTAATTAGTAATTTGTAATTTGTTCCATTTATTACTAATTTAATTTATTACTAATTTAATTAGTAATTTGTTCCATTCTATTTTATTCTTGATAGATCAAGGAAGGTGGTAATCAACTTGGTTGATCATTTCAAAGAAAGTTTTTTTTTTCTTCTTTTCATTTTTTCTTTATTTTCTCTCCTTTATATAACATTGATTTGGACTCTTTCCTTTATTATTATTTGTTATTATTTTCTTCATTTTTATACTTAATGGAGGTTGACTTTGTTTTTCTCTTCCTGCATTTATGAGAGGTAATTGTAGCCCATTGCATTTAGACATTATCCTTTTTAAGAATAAGCACAAACAGATGTAAGCTTCTCTCTAGGGACTGCCTTATTTTAACTCACCTCTTTGGATATATTTTATTTTACTATCTTGCCATGAAAATATATACATATATTTCAATTTTTCCTTCAGATTTATTTTTGACTCACAAATTTAGTAAGTTTATGTTATTAAATTTTCAAATATTTTGTTGTTGTTGATGTCTAATTTAATTCTATTGTGGTTAGAGGACATATTAGGCAAAATTAATTCTTTTAAAATGATGGATACTTGTTTAATGGTTCAGTATATGTTCCATCTTCATATATTTTCAAGCAAAATGCTAATGAAACCATAATGGTATGCTAATATATATATATATATATCTCCAGCATTTATAAAATTAATAATCACACTAACACCAAGTGATTGTCATGCTATTGCTCATCATAACATCTCATGCATTTGGGTAGTATTCAAGATCCTACAATAATTCATGCACAAAACATTGAAAATTTTCTCATAAAATTAAGTGTATTAGTCAGCCAATAGGGTGCTGATGCAAAGTACCAGAAATCATTTGGCTTTTATAAAAGGTATTTATTTTGGGTAGAAGTTTAGAGTTACCAGGCCATAAAGCATAATTTACTTCCATCACCGAAGTCTGTTGCCATGTGTTGGAACAAGGTGATTGCTGATGTCTGCAAGGTTTCAGGCTTCCTCTTGCTCTTAAGACTCCATGGTCCCAGCTTCTTGCAATATCAGCTTTAGGCTGGGATAAGTCTCATCTTTCTCTGGTGGCTCATTTCTCTCTGGGCTCAGCTGCTCTGGTCGCTCCACAAGGCCAGCTGTAAACTATCAAGTGAATGGCTCTTCTCTTCCCAGGGCCTCTGCCATTTCTAATGGAGCCTTCTCTCTTACCTCACTTATCAGCTTCTCTGTGTATTTACTTCCCAGGGCTCCAGCATTAAAACTCTAACATCAAACCTCAAAACTCCACTCTCTGTTCTGCTGTGTGGTTTTCTCTCTGCATCCCTTCACATTAAAGGAGCAGGATCTCAATGTCCCACTGAAATGCCTCAATCAAAGCCCTAATCACAACTCAATCAAGTAAAAGTGAAACCTCTGAACCAATACAATCTAATTTGCCCAGAGGAAGAGAACAGTTTATAAACATAATCAAAAATCTATTTTTGGAATTCAAAAACAAAGCCAAACTGCTACATTAAGATAAACTGGTAAGTCAAATCTTCATTATGTACTCAAGACTGGATGAATACGCTCAAAAGAAAATTGTACAAGAATTTTTATAGTTGCTTGTTTCATACTAAAATGTGGAAATTGTGCAGGTGTGCATCTAAGAAAAGCTGAAAAAATAATGTGTGGTTTATATATGCAACAGAATAGAACAAAAATTTTTAAATTAATTGACAACTAGCACACCCAACACTATGGATATATTTCAAAAATATTATTTTGAATTTTCCAAAAATACCTTGCACCAGAGTGACTATAGCATGATGTAATTTATGTAAAGTTTTATGGCAAGAAAAATTAAACAAGTATAAAATAAATAAGTCATGGACTAGTAATTGCCCCTGTGTAATGGAGAATTTTTTGAGGCTTAACTAGGAAGAGAAAGTAAACTCACTGTAATATTGGTAAAAATGCTTTATTTGATAGGGGTTTGGGTTATAGTGGTGATTTTTTTTTTCAATTAAATGAAACAAGAATTCAAGATGCATGCACTTGGTTGTAGAATTTGCCTAAAAGAATAAGAAACATACTCAAATAACTACCTTCAATAAATGATAAATACTCTGATGTGTTTAGGAGTGAAAAATAATTATGTTTGTTACTTAATACTAAATGCAAAGCAAAATTTTAAAAAACACTGATGGGTTGAATAAATGGAAAGAAGGAGGGATAAATAAATGTTTAAAAATTGTATAGCAAATCTTCATTTTACCATGTAAGCTAAAATGACAGTTTACAGATATTCAGTATAAATTTTTAAATCTGTATCTCATTTCCACATGACAATAAGTTCTGCACCATTCATACTGAAGGAAAATAAAAAAGCATAACCACAATGAGGTACTACCACAAATTCAGTAGGTTGCAAAAAAAAAAGACATAAAAGTAAAAGCACATCTTTCTGGGTTTTATTGTATAGTTGGAGAGAAATAAAAGCCACAACTGGAAAGTGAAGAAAATAAGGTTTGGTTCATTTGTGGTCTCATCTTTATTTTTGTCTTGGTTTAGTTTTTCATAAAACAAGATTCCTGAAGTAGATTGGTATATTCTGTTAAAGACTGCTAGTGATCCACTCTGCTTACACTGTTGCATCAAAAGGGTCTTGCCCAGAAACTATGGCTTGCTGGAAGGTGTATATATTTACAAAAACAAAACAAACCACTCACCCATTGGGAAATAAGTTTGCAATCACAAACTCAAACTATGGCTTCTTCTTTAGGTGCAATATCGTGATTCCCAAAGTTAGTTACAGTGGGTCTTATGGTTTCTGTGACAGAAGGATTTATTCAGATTGTTGTACTCTTCATTTGATGTAACAAATTGCTATTAATCTAGGGGGAGTGGATGTGGCTCAAGCAGTTGGGTGTCCACCTCCCACATGGTGCCTCCTAAAGAATATGAGCATGTCAACAAGTTGATGGAAAATGCTGGCTCAGTGAGTTGACGCAAGGGAGATGACACAATGGGGAGACACAATGAGAGACACAGCAAGCAGGGAGTGGATGTGACTCAAATGATTGGGCACCTCCCTCCCACATGGGAGGTCCCAGGTTTGGTTCCCGGTGCCTACTAAGAGAAGACACGCAGATGCAGACACATAGGAAAGACAGCAAGCACAAACAATGTAGGGGGTGGATAAATAAATAAATCTTTTTAAAAAATGCTATTAATCTAAATATTTGTAAATAAAGTACCTATATCTAGATTAAGTTGCAAAATCAGTAAGTTGCAAAAAAAAATCTGGAAACACCAATTGTTAGTGAATAGGTGGAACAAAGGAGCTACATATATACTATTGTTGTGTGTATAAATATACAGAAGCAGTGGAATACTGTTTGATGCTGTTTCAGTCAGCTATGACCATATTAGGTTGCAGTGACCAATAACACTTAATTCTTGATGTGGAGAGCAAGAAAGATTATTTTCTACTTATTATATATGTTCCATGGGTGTTGCCTCTGACTTTACTACACACCATCCACATTCGTTGTCCAGGCATCTGGTACAGCTTGTATATGGAACATCACTGGTTCTTGTTGTCAGATGAAAAGATATTGTAAAGATATACACATAAGTTATCTCTGAAATCCACATTCCTTGCTTTTACTCATACTTCATTGGCAAAGAACATCATGTGGCCCATTCTGTGAGTAATGAATTGGGACACAATAATTCCTTCCTACAAGTGAGGCAGGATAGTTTAGGGAAAAGGAAGATGGGCCATAGCTGAGACTTGGCAGAGAACATGGCTGTGAAACCCTGCCCGAACTCCTGCCTCAAAGTACGTTTTGGGTCAAGGGGAAGCCCTGGATGTCTTCAAAAGGCCTCACCATTGGCCCCCTGAGAACTGACAGGTAGAGTAACCAATCAGAACAGCAAAGAGCTGGGACTGGGGGTGGGGAGTGAATAATGGCTTAATAAGGGTAGCCCCACAAGGCAAAAATCTCTTTCTCTCTGCCTAGAAGATTCCATACCTACAACTGGGGGTGTTGTAGTTCTGCACTTTTCTCCCAATTCTGTTCTTTTCTCCCATTTCTCAATAAACTCCCTTTACTGGTCTACCCTATGGTGTGTTCTTAAATTCTTTTATGTAACATAGCAAAGAACCTGGGGAATCCATCATCCTCTGACTTCCCCCAACTTCCCCAGGGCTCTATAGAAAGGGGCATTATTAGAGAAGGGGCATGTGATATTTTGAATAATGGTCCAAATTCATCTTTATTGATTAAATGTCAGATACACATGCTATTACCCTTCATTTCCAGTCAAGAGAGCAGTTACCTGCATGATGGAAGAAACAGTCATGGAAAAAGAGATTAAACATGCCAAATCTCTGGGATTCTGAAG
The DNA here is from genome assembly GCA_029593785.1 of Cabassous unicinctus. Lineage (NCBI taxonomy): Eukaryota > Metazoa > Chordata > Mammalia > Cingulata > Chlamyphoridae > Cabassous > Cabassous unicinctus. The sequence goes on along the minus strand of JAQZBX010113126.1, from coordinate 1,410 downwards.
TGATTTTGTTTGGACTGTTTTTAAAATTATAGTTTTAACTCAAAGTGTGATTTGGAATATAATATATCCTTCCTTTCCAAATCCTCTGCTAAATGTGGATTAAATTTAGTGTTAAATTTTATTCAACAAAGTCATCATATATCCATTAATATTTACTAATTTCATTGGGATTAATGTAAAAAGAAACTTGAATTATATTTGTCCCTGATTCCTGAAATATATTCATTCTAATTTCATCAATATTTGATACCTTTGAGGACTCCAATTCCTGGTGAAAACCTGAGTGTTTTGTTAGGGCCTGACCATAGGCAATTAAAAAGGCTTTACCTAACAGTCCACATAGCGAATCTGCCCTCACCTCTCCAAACTCGTTGCCAAGCCATTGCACTTCAGTCTCTAAAGGAAGTTGTGGTCAAGGACTCAGGCCCCCTGGCCAGGATTGCTCTTGAGCACAGCTGCATTCCTATCCCAGGTGCCTCCATTAGCAACCTCTGATCAGGGGTGCAAAACTCAGGCCTTCCTCAGTTGCCTTAGGTGAGATCTCCTTATTGGAGGAAGCGGGAGACCTTGAAGACATTTTCTACTGTCCTTCTCACTACCCAGTATTTTAACTCCCTAGGCAAAGGGACCTCAAAACTGCAGGAGTGGTTAAATGAAATATCCTGTCTAGGGATACTAATTGCCCTATAAGTAACTAAATAACTGGAAGTGAATACAAACTTAAAGTATAAAGACATGTTATGAATGCTCTTTACCAAATATTTTTTTAATGATTAGAATCTTAGGTAGTCTAATATCTATTCTTTTGCTTTTACCATTAACTAATTTCTCTAATTTACTGTCAAAATGCTTTCCTTCCAATGGTATCTGTAAGTTCCTAACAATTGTATTGTAAATGAAGTTGGACTTTCACAATCATGATTATTTTTTGCTGGCTTTTCTTTGCAATAAATATGTTTATATTTAAAAATAAAAAGCTGCAGAAGCCTTTTGTCAGGTGCTCCCTCAGCGGGGAGTGGATCTCATGTCTGTGCTGATCCATCTGCACCTCCCCCAATGGCACCATTCCATATCATAATGGAACACCGTCGTGTTCGAGTCTTTCCTTGGATTACCCTCTTGCTTATATTATCACAGTATGTGCCTAAAGGCTGCACTGCTTATTTCCATTTCGACTTTGAATGTTTAAATTGTCTACCTTTGACACCTGTCATCTCCATTCAGCTCTTGACAAAATTGGCTATTGAGCAGGGTAGACAATTGAACATGATGCAGTTCTGGAAAAGCAAAAGGACTAGAGATCCTGTAGGGCACCTATGGTAGGAGATAGCAGAATCCTTCATGGAGTTCTTTGGAGGGATGCTAGTGGATCCCAAGGCATTTCTCCAGTCATGCCAGTGTGTCTGGGGA
>JAQZBX010113125.1:0-10135 GCA_029593785.1 Cabassous unicinctus | reverse complement strand
GAGGTGTTCTGCCATCTGCGCCACCTCGGCTCCTGGTTTTCGGAGCTTTCGGAACATCTTGTCTTGTCTCTCTCCTTTTACGTCATCATCTTGATGCATGGCTCCCGGGGCCTGGCGGCTCACTGGCACACAGAACCTGGCAGCTCATGCGCCTTCTATATATATATTTTTATTTTACCGGGAGGTCCCGGGGATCGAATCCAGGTCCCTCCATATGGCAGACAGACGCCCAACCATTTGAGCCACATCCGCCCCCCCTAATGAATTCTTTATCCCAAACTTTATCCCCTCTTCTACCAGCCAGCTTCTGTATTGCCACCCTGCTCTCAATCCTTGGAGTGGAAGGTTGTGTGTGTGTGTGTGTGTGTGTGTGTGTGTGTGATATTCAATGTAGAGATAATGGAGAAAAGTCTATTTTCAAGAGAAATATGCTTCCTAAAATCAAAGTCAATGATTTTTGAATTACCCACTTCAGTATTTTTTTCCTTTGACATTGCTTCCATTGTATCAGTTCTTTTAACTAGTAGGCACTCAGTAAATAATTATTAATTATATGATCCTGGGTTGAGGATCCAATTTTAGGAGTAGGAGGAAGAGTGAAGTGCCTTGTATATTAGCAACCTTTGACTTCAAATGCACATGGCTCATATCTTCCCTCTTTTTTAAAAAAAAAAAATTATGTTCTTTCTACAACTAACAGGAAATCCTTATTTTAGAATGATTAGATTGTTTTTGGACTTCTGGCTATTTCATTGATGATAATGGTAATAGTAACCATCATTTAGTGTAAAGTAGTTAGGTTTTTGAGCTCTTAATAAGTGCTAAGCTCTGTGGTTAAGCCCTTTACAGATATTATTTCATCTTCCTGCATTCTGCAAGGTAGGTACTGTTATCCCATTTGATGTGTGAGGGATCTGAAATTCTGAATGGTAAAATAACTTTTTGAAAGTAATACAACCTTAGAGGCTAAGTGTGAATTTTAGAGACTATGTTCTTAGCCCTACTTGGTCTTACCTACCATTTATCATCTATACCACAACTTTATTTATTTATGACTAGAGAATTTGTATATACTAAAACTTTTGGCACTTGAAGATTTTTTTTACTTGAATACTTTTAAAATGTTGTCTCTAAAGGACCAGGGGTGGGAGTAGACAGGTGGAAGGGTGTATTTTATCTCTTTGACAAGTTCTGAGCACCTTGAGAAAAAGAATTACCTCATATATAATCTTTGTTTTGATTCCCCCATATTATTTAGGAAATTTTAAAGCACATAAATACTCATGATATGCTTGTTGAGCTGACTGAGTTTCTCTATTTTGCAGGCGGTAAAGCAGTACCACTCTTCACTTCACAGGCAGCACCAGCCAAGATGTCTGTTACACTACCCTCAGTGAACCTCGATGACTGCTCTCAGTCTCTGAGCATCAGCGCAGTACAGGGTGACATGGATTCCTCAGGAGCAGATACCTTTTGAATGGGAAGTGAGAGCAAGGACCATATTTATACCACTGGTTTTGAAGTCATTCTACTTTGGCATAAAACCATCTCTCAAACTATTTTGGTCTTTGGATATATTCTGAAAAACCATTTCTAATTTCCTATTAAAATGAAAGCATTTTTTAGGTATTAGATAAAATTTTGAAATAAAATAATTTAAATAAAAATCATCATGAGTTCGGCTATGAGTTTTTTTTTCAGACGCTTAAAGCAGCATGAAATAGTGGAAAAGGCATGACTTTTGACATCTAAGAATTTATCCTATAGATATAATTATCTACATATATATGTAGCTCAAGGTTATTCATTCTAGCATTGTTTATAGCAGCAAAGAATTGGAGGCAACCTCTAATGCCTATCAACAAAGAGCTGATTAAAAGATACCGCAGTGAAATACTGGGTGGTACAAAAAAAAGAATTAAAAAGTTTATGTATTGATATGGAATTATCTCTGAGATAATTGTTAAAGTAAAAAAAATGTGCAAGATAGCATGCGAACTATTTTTTTTAATTAGAGAAGTTGTGAGCTTACAAAACAATCATGCATACTGTGCAGAATTTCCGTACATTACCCCTCCACCAACACCTTACATTGTTGTGGAACATTTGTTACAGAATATGAAAGAACATCATCAGAATATTACCACTAACTGAGGTCCATAGCTCACATTTGGTATGCTTTTTCCATATACCCCCTATTTTTAATACTATGTGTTAGTTTTGTACATTTGTTATAATTCACGAGAGAACACTCTCATTTGCGCTCTTAACCATAGTCCATCTTCTACCATACAGTTCACTGTTTTATACAATCCCATACCTTGTACAGTCTTTCCAAAATATACACTCAGTGGCTCTTACTTTCCTTACAGAGTTGTGTAGTCATTGCCTCAGTAAATTTTTGAGTGTTTTCCTTACTTCAAAAGAAAAAATCCCATACCCCCCTATTGTTGACCCTTAGCATTGATAATAGTAACTTCTCTGACATTGATGCAAGAATATTACAATATTGCTCTTAAATATAGCCCATAAGTTACATTAATTGTATTTTTCCTGTGTATTACCATATTCTTACCACCTTGTAATAGGATGCACATTTGTTCTAGTTTATAGAAGAACATTCCTGTATTTGTACTATAACCACAATCCTCATCCACCTCTGGGTTCACTATGTTGTGCAGTCCCTAGATTATTCTCTAGCTTTCTTTCAGTTGAAATTTATGTCCCTAAACTTCCCCTTTCAGGCACAATCCCATTTATAAAGCAGCCGTGTTGTTATACTTACGATAATATGTTACCATCAACTCTATCCATTTCCAGTGTGTGAACTATTTTTAAATCCTTGTTTAAAATAGGGTGGGGAGGAATCCAAATATATGGTATATTCATTCATACACACATGTGCTTAATACATATATCTGCTTGTATATGCATAAAATATCTCTGAAAGAACAAACAAGAAATGTCTAACTTTGTCAACAGGGAGGGGAAGTGAGTGGCGAGGTGATAGACGTGGCTTAGCGATGGGAGTCAAGATGACTCTAGTTACCATGTTTTTGAACTTTGGTTGTGACCGGAAAAAATTAAGAGGGATGTTAATTTTTTATATGCCTTATACACCTTTTAGCTGTGAAACACTTGACGGCATTACCCCTCAAAACATAAATGCATAAAATTGGAAGGGAGGAAAAGCATGGCTTTGTAATCAGACATATCTAAGTTCTAATTCCAGTTTTTTTAACTACTTGCCCTGTGACAGGGACTAAATAAGCCCCTTATCAGCTGTCTGAGGTAAATGGGTTTACCGTCTGTCTTGTAGGGTATTAAGGCCTAATGATGGTGTGGGTAGAATGCCCAGCACAATGCTTGTCACCTGGCAAATGCTCAATAAATGCTGGGTGTCATTACTTTGCGGGAATTGAGTATCTTATACTAGAGGATAAAGCACATAAGAAGAGCAGTCTAGCACTAGCAAAAAAATTTATCTTCCTCAGTTTTTTCCTGTCACAACTACAGGTCAAACACACAGTAACTACAGCCATCCTTGACTTTTCTCAACATTTTTATAGTTTACTTAATGGATTGCAGGCTTGGCTGCAATTAGAACCACTGGGGAACGTCAAAAAATACTAATGCTTGGACTCTATACTCGGTGATTCTGATTGAATTGATTTGAGGTGGGGTCCAGGCATTGGTATTAAAAAATAAACCTGACTTTCCTAGGCTATTTTAATGTTCACTGAAGGTTGAGAATTATGGATGAACAATGTAGTAGTAGTCCTTAAACTTCCAGTAAGTTCCATTGCCTGTGGGCCTCAGCGAGAGCCTGAGGATTTCTTCTCACTAAAGATCAAAGCTACTAGAACTTACGGAAATTTAAATGTGTCAGCCTCCTACATGCATTTCCTCTTGCGTGGCAGCTCCTCAAGCATCTCTCAGATATTTATTTACTTGAAATGTGTTAGATTTCACTTAAGAACCTATTTCATTTGTTACGGCATTTAAGATAGTTCTGCTTATAACAATCTCCATTAAACAAATGGAAGAAAAATGCTGCTCTGTGAATCACTCATTTGTTTTTAATGTTCAATTAAAAGTCTCTGGATAGGGTGAAAGCTGGGGAAACATTTCTAAGAGCTGCTTCATTTTAAACATTACCCTTCTTAGTTTCTGGTTTTCAAAGCTTTTTCTGTTTGAGAAGGATGTTTCTTACTTCAGCAAAAGGTATTGGTAGTTTTTCCCCCTTAACCATAGAAAGCCTGTGTTTTCTAGCCTTAGGGTGGAAGTGTAATCTTTGATTTATTCCACAACTTGTACACTTGAACTTTTCTCTTAAAAAACAAAAACTTGGTGACTGCTCATCAGTATTTTGTTTTATAGGATTACTCCTGGCCACGGTTACTCCTATGTGTGTTCCTCTGCCAACTACCTTAAATCCTTCTGGAATAAGACTGTATATATAAAAATAAATAAAATAGTATTTTTGACATTTTAAGCTTTAAAATAAAGCCATTTTATGCTTAACTTTATAATTTCCATTTTCTGGAATAAACTGTTCATGCGACATGCCACTAAGAGGCACACAATCAAGATCAAGACTTAATATTGCTGGACTTATATGCTATCATACCACAGTAACACGTTTGAAATGTTCCTTTGGTATAAATCCTAAAATAAATTTGCTTTTTGTGCACTTTAATAGAATCTTAAATAAGTGGTTTTATTCTCAGAAGATTATTACAGTATATTTCTTAACACATATTACTGACCTCTTCCGAGACTTTTCTTAAACACTAAGCATACATTGTTTTTTTAGATCTGTTTTATTGCTTTTCTATTAAAAACTCAACATTTTTCTAAAAAAAGAAATAGCATTTCTTAGTTCTTGGTAGATTACTACCCCCAATCCAAGAATAATTCTATAGTTGAAACATTTTTTTAAAAACAAATCAATTTTATTGATACATATTAATAAAGCATACAATTCATCCAAAGTGTACAATCAATGGTATTTGGTATAATCACATAGCTGTGCATTCATCACTTCAATCATTATTAGAGCATTTTCATTATTTCAATAATAATGATTAAAAAAAACAGACAAGAAAATTCTTCATCTCTCAATCTCTCTGTTTCCCCTGCTGTACATAGCTGCTATTTCTGGCTATTTTTACACATTTATTTATTAACCAGTTTTATTGAGATATATTCGCATACCATAGGATCCATCTAAAGTGTGTATAATCAATGGCTTTTAGTATAATCACAATGCCCTGCATTCATCATCACAAAAAATTTTACAATTAAATTGAAACATTTTTATCTTTTAAAAGATGCCGTGATGCCACGGCATTTCCTTAAAACGAGCAACTTGCCCAGAATCCTTAGTTTTGCTGTAATGTCTCCAAGAAGAAATCCACTGAGGTATTCTTTTTTACCATGCATCCGTGTGTCCATCCATTTAACAAATTATGAATGAAGCATTAGGCATACAGTATGGCATGAGTCCTCATGGGCCGGGCAGGGCAGCCAGGCTGATTCTTTAGCCACCCCTCCCTCTACCCATTTTGGTTACCTGCTGCTCCTGGAGGAGAGGGGCAGAGGGACAAGGAATTCTTCCTGGTGTAGAATTTTCATTTGATCATCAAACATCAGTTGCACAGCAGCTATTAACGAAGACATTGGATAAAAGCAAACAATTATAGTGAGAAATCCCATCATAGTTTAGGACATTTCATGAAGTCAGTTTTCTCTGACCTAGCCCATGCCAGGAGAATAGATTCCAAATCTCAGTCTCTCAGACTTTTTGTGAGTAATCATCCTGTGTATTTTTTTAAAGATATTTTTTCTTTTTGTTCTGAAGTGTTTAACTAGAAACAATAGGAAATGTTAGCCAGAGCACATATGCCTGATTGTTGTTTTTTTTTTTTTAAAGATTTATTTATTTATTTATTTATCCCCCCTTGCTGCTTGTGCTTGCTGTGTCCATTCGCTGTGTGTTTTCTCCGTGTCTGCTTATCTCCCCCTTGCTGTGAGGTCCCGCTGCATCAGCCCACGGCACCACGCGGGCTGGCATGCCCTCACAAGGAGGCCCCAGGAAGCGAACCTGGGGCCTCACACATGGTAAACGGGGGCTCTATCGATTGAGCCACACCTGCTTCCCCAGATGCCTGATTGTGAGGTCAATAAATATTGTAAAGCTAAGTGATAGTTCATTACCATGATAACAAGTGAGTCAGAGCTCTTTTGCTGGGTCTATATAATGTGAACAGTCTCATTTACAATTTAAGCAAAAGTTAGGGATAAGTTACTGATACATCCCAGATTCACGGACCCCCAAACAAGGAAAAAGCCCTCAAGCAAATCAGTAGATCTAACTCCTCCTGGGAGGTTGCTACTATGAGACTTGAAGAAACCTGGTTGGTGAGACTGAAGAGGATTTAAAATCTTCAAAAGAGCTGGTAAAGAGTCCCAGGGAATAGTTTTAGGTATACATAGAAGTCAGAGATAAAGCATAGGCCTGGTGGTGCACAGTTAATACCACCTATATGAAAGAGCTGAAAGGGTATGTCTTTTTCCCTGTATTATTATGACAGTAAGTGATAACTATTTCAGTTGTCATTTTGTTTCCTGCTTTTCCTGAACAAGGATGTTTTTCTTCTCTTTACTATTTTTCACAAGGTGGTACTTTATGAGTAAGTGGGTAAGTTATAATTTAGGAGATGTTTCTACCATCAGGATTGTTGTATGGGGCTTCTTGGTAATCTTGCTAAGTATTATGTCCTTCAGACATATTCCCCAATTGTTGCATAAGTTATGAAAGTACCATGGACACCCAGGATAATTTTAAAAGATGATCAGGTTGACTGTCTGGATAAAATATTGGCTGTATGTAATTCTATATAATTATAACAACAAGCCTGAATATCTGGGTCTAGAGATATTTGTTGAATGTTCTAAACTCTATGTAGAAGCTGTTTAGATCATATACTTTACAGGGTTGTTTGTTAGCATTAAGCAGAGTTATTTCTATGATTTGAGTGACCCCTCAGGTCCAGCAAGAGGTCATGTTAGCAGATCCTATGGTCTAACTCATTCTTAGAAAAAGGTGGAAGAAAACGTGTTTTATTTCAAACGAGGGAGGGTAAAAAATGAAGAAAAGTATTGTCATAGAAAACGTAGAGAAGGAAAATAATAGCTGGTAGTTACACATTAGCAATCTTACAAAGGAAGTCAGTCAGTTTTAGTGGGGATAACAAAAAATTCTCTTGTCTTGTTCCAGTGTCTGAATGAAAGTTGTCTGATCTGATGGCCTTGGGTTGGCTTTTCCTTGAAGTCATCTGTTTTTAAGAGGCATTTTGGTTAGCCTCAACTTGAGATTGCTCATGGGAGTAGAAGTTCATTGATCTGAATTGGAAGTTCATTTTCACTGTGACACATAAACCTGTGGGTCAGTGGTTGTAGCTATTATCTAGAGGACCTAAAATGACTCTTTCTAATATCTTTCTAAAGGATTTTTGTATCTAACCAACCATCCCATATCTAGGCGGCTTATAACAACCATTTATTTAAACATGATTCTCTAAATGAGCTATTTGACCTGGGATAGCTTGACTTTGACCCACATGATGTTGTCTGACCTCAAACATGGGTTTATACTCAGTTGACAGTTAATGGTTTCACTTATTCCTGGAGGTTGCTGACTGTTGACAGGGCCGATGAAGGTAACAAATAGAAGCCTAGCCCAAGTTTGTTCACATGATGTGGGTCTTGGAGTTACTAAGAGCAGCAAGAGAGGGCAAGTGCCAATGTGCAAGCAGTTTTTGTATTCCTGGGCAGGTGTCAGGAAATAGCCAGAATCCATTTTTATGGAGAGATCATCCATATAATTGCCAATATTGTATTTTCAGTGCCAGTTTTCCTTCCAGCTTTGGTGGGGGTACATGTCAATTTGGTGGTACTAATAGTTGCTGTAGTAAAAGCTACTTGTTCATTATATGAGTTAGCAGGGGCATTATTATTGATTTCTGGGGGAGCAGATTTTCTGAGCTTCAACCATAGTTGATAGGTATTTGTCAATATTGAATATCTTTTAATGAATCATTAATGTCTTTACCATTTTTGATCAGGGTACCTTAAGAAGTCAAAAATCCCTTTTGTTTCCCAAAGTTATGAACAATTCCAAGTACATACCTACTATCTGTTTAATATTTGCTCTTCTTTTGCCATAGTACAAGTACATCCACTTGGGTAGACTGCATATTAGGTGGGGGGGGAGCAGCTTGGATAGCTGCATGTTCATTGGTGGCAGTGTATCCTGCACAGGAAATATGCCTCTATCATTTTTAGGATAAGAACCGTCTACAAACAGTATTAAATCAAGATTGACTATGATTATTGTGTGTGTAGTTTTTTACTTTTTACTAAAGTGTATACTGTATGCAGTAAAGTACAGTAATTATATGTAGAGCTCAATTAATTTTTATAAATGTATATATCTGTGTAACTATCTCCCAGATAGAAAAAGAACATTTCCTAGTATTCCAAAAGGTTCTTTTTTGTCCCCTTTCCAGTCAATTAACATCCCTCCTTACCCAGAGGTAACCACCATTTCTGACTTTTATCACCATCAATTAGCTTTGCTTGTTCTTAAACTTCATGTAAATGGAATAAATGTAAATATAAATATAGCATATATTCCTTGGTATCTGGCTTCTTTCACACAGCATAATATCTATGAGATTCATACACATTTTTGCATATATCATAGTTTGTTACTATTTATTGATTGTGGCAGTCAATTGTGTAAATATACCACAGTTCATTATCCATTCTGTTGATGGACATTTGGATTGTTTCCACCCTTTGTCTGTTATGAATAAAGTGGCCATAAATATTGTTGTACATTTATTTTGGTGGACAGATGCACTGATTTCTTTTGGGTATATTTCTGGGTAATAGGACAAGCATATTTTTAACTTTAGTAGACATTGCTAATATCTACTTGGGCATTCTTAATCCCCAAGGTACCACTAAATAGTCATAGATTCCCTTTCATCTATATGAAGGAGTATGTGGTGGGATTAAAATTTGAATGATGTTAAGTTGTGGTGTGCAAGGCAGTCAGTAGAAAGACTTCATAATTAGTAAGGTGGCTGACAGAGAAATGTTGAGTGCTGCCTAAAAGGATCAGGGGATCACACAGTATGTGGAATGCAAAGTTAGTTGAAGAAGTCATCACTGTGTCAGCAGCAGCTTTGACCAGTTAGCCGCTGAGACCACACATGCTAGCAAAGAGGGTATGTCTTCCTACCAGATCCAGAGATTTGTTGAGATAGGCAATAAGCTTCTAGTGTGAAGCTTCTAGTGTGAACTGCTCTGCTGAGTTAGTACTCCTAATGGGCAGGCTTATCTTTTCTGAACAATTGGAGAGAAGGGTTTTGCAAAGTATAGAGTTGCTGCCAGAAGGCCTGAAGAGAGGAGAAGACTTCTGTACTTGCATCTCATGGGAGGGGTCCTGGAATTATGTCTTAGTAAGCTCCTGTAAGGGCAATCCTAAAAATGTTCTCAGTTGTCTTTGAGTTTGGGGAGTTGAATATAATGCAATATTCTGGCGGAGGACAGTGTTTGCCTGCAGACAGATCATGACCAAAATTATGTAGTTTTCTGACAGAGTTGTAACTTTTCTCTAAACACTTTGTCTTCTTCCTTCCAATTTTATTAAGAAATACTTGAAGTCTTCCTATGAATAACTTAGATCAGGAGAACAGAGCAATAAATTTTCTACGTGTTGTGCAAGGGTGAATCCTCATGAAAAAAATGGATCCTTAAGATTATTTATTTAGACATTGAGAAAAATATGTGTGATTCTTTAAGTCCTCATGACTTACATGATTTTCACATATGAAGCAAGTATCAACTCTTTTTAACTACTAGTTACTGAAGAAGGCTGCACATATATCTACTGCTGTAAAAAAAATTACTCATGGAGAAAATGGAGGCCAGATGGTATTTGAGTAGGACACACTGGGAACCTAAGAATCACAGTTCTGCCAATTACTCTGAACCTAAGAATCACAGTTCTGCCAATTACTCTGAAGTCTTGAAGTCTTTTTTTTTTTTTTTTTTAAAGATT
>JAQZBX010113124.1:0-10135 GCA_029593785.1 Cabassous unicinctus | reverse complement strand
GATACAAGCCATTGTATATTTTGTCATAACTTAAAAAATTGTGTGGGCCAAAGTGTAAACTATAATGTACACTGTAGTCCGTGGTTAGTATTTTAGAAAGGATAAAGGGAATGTGCTATGGGAAATGTGAAAAATATGAAATCACATTGTCTCCTTAATTACAATCAAATTATAAGTAAGTTTAACATCCATAATTCAGTCTACAAAATATTGTGTGAGGTTTATTGGCTGTGCTGGCTCTTTGCAGCCTGGTCTATCTCCTTCTGGCTTGTGTTCCTGTCCCCCAGGGGATGGAGAACAAGTGGATGCATTGCCCATTTAACCAATCTCACGGCAAAATCTTCTTACTACCTGATTGCAGAAAGGAGGCATATTTGTAGAGTGAGCAGCATCAGTGAATTCTTCTTGAATATACAGTGTTCCTCATGATAACAGAAGAATCAACATTTTTAGCTGGCTTGTTTTTCAGTGTTTTCTATCCTGGCAATTACTTGAAAGATATAACTCTAGCTTCTTCAATAAGATAAGTGTGCATGCTTACTTTGGCTTTTCTAAAATATTTTTTATTATTAATACAATTAAAAATTTTTTAAAGATACTTTAGATTACATAAATGCTATATAAAAAACTGTAGAGTATTCCCATATGTCACAAACCCTACCCTTCCCACACTTTCCCACATTAAAACATCATCCATTAGTGTGGTACAGATGTTACAATTGATGAAGATGAGAAGATCATCATTTCACACCCTGTACATAAATTAAATCAAGATGGATCAAAGACCTAATCATAAGAGCCAAGATCATAAATGTCCTGGAAGGTAATGTAAGGAAGCATCTCCAAGATCTTACAGTAAGAAATTGTTTCATGAACTTTACACCCAAAGTATGAGCAACAAAAGAAAACATAAATACATGGGACTTCCTCAAAGTTAAAAACTTTTGCATTTCAAAGGAATTTTGCAAGAAAGGAGAAAAGAGAAAATATTCATTAACCACATATCTGATAGGGGCCTAATATCCAACATATTTTTAAAAATCCTATATCTCAAAAATAATACAACCCATTTTAAAAAGGGGCAACTTCTTTAAAAATTATTATTCTACTATGGACTTATCATTATTCTAGGAAGGGAAGAACTCTTATCATTGATGTAAAGGCAATGGTCACCAGAGGGTCTCAGGGATGGGGGAGGGAGGAATAGATGTCATATGGAGGAATTTTCACGTTATTGGATTTCTCCTAAATGACATTGCAGAGTCAGATACAAACTATTGTATATTTTGTCATAAGTTACAAAATTGTGTCGGACAAAGTGAAAAGTATAATGTAAACCATAGTCCATAGTTAATAACAATGCTTCATTATGTGTTCATCAATTGTAACAAAAGTACCAAACTAATGAAGGATGTTGTTAATGTGGTAATGTGTGGGAGAGGAAGGGAGTGGGGCATATGGGAATCTCTTATCTTTTTAAATAACATTCATGAAACCTAAAGCTTCTTTAAAAATTAAAAAAATATATTAAAAGTGATTTGAATAAACACTTCTCCAAAGAAGAAATTCTAATGGCTAAAAAATGCATGAACAGCTGTTCAACATCAGTAGCTACTAGGAAAATGCAAATCAAAATCACAATGAGATATCATCTTACACCCATTAGACTGGCAGCTATTAAAAAAAACAGAGGACTACAAGTGTTGGAGACGGTGTGGAAGAGTGGGAGCCCTCATCCACTGCTGGTGGGAATATAGAATCATTCAGCCATTGTGGAGAATAGTTTGGCATTTCCTCAAAATTCTTAAAGAGCTTTTTTATGGAAAGAGTTTTCTGTTTAAAGAAAATAAGCCATATCTATAAAATACTTGATACAGGAATTGATTGATAAAGCACAGTCTTGCAGGATAGGAATCTGGAAATTGATATATCAAATTGTTGGAAGTGAGAATACCAATGAAACTATTTCCAATGGATAAACGTACATGATTGTGTATGTATAGGTTGAAAAAAAATGATTCAGAATATATTGTTTGCCATTAACCTCTAATGGCAAAGCCTAAGAAAGATTTTGACAAACTGATTGGTTTATGTGATGAATGATTTTGTTGGGAATCATAATTCTATGAATGTGGGGTGAGGTGGGGCTCTTACTTACAGTGGAGAGATTTCTAAAAAGAAATGACAAACTGAGGATTTTTAATTCTCAGATTATGGTGCAAACAAAACACGGAAATTTTGTAAGACTGCAGGAATGAAATAGCTTTCCATGAAAATTGAAGTTCTGATGTGAGTATGACATCAGATTCTGAACATGTGCATTAATAAATTACAAAATGAAAATGAAATCACAGCTTTCCCAAAGAATGTGCAGTAAATGCAAATACATAACCAATTATTTTTAAAACAGTCCAATAGCTGTGAGAAATGACTAATTCCAATATGCCACTGTTATTTGACATTTGTAATGATGGCCCAGGAATCAGGTGATGAATGAAGCATTCCCGTTAATCTACCTCACAAAGACCACAGTAGGCCTACATAAAAACCTGAAATTATATCCTAATATCTGGATTGAATACTTGAAAAAGACTTATTTGGAAATTTGGATAACACACACATTGTTTTTTATGATCTGTAAATGCAGGCTGTAATTATAGGTGGTGCAGAGAGAAATTTCCTGAAAATGTCCTCGACTATGAATATCACTTTTAAAGGGTAACCTTACGTCATTCGAAGAATCACAGAAATCATTGAGACCATGAATGTTTTAAGAAAAGGAATTGTGTTGTCAATTACAATCTCACTTAACTTATGATAGGAAATGTGTGGGGGAAAGGAGCATATCAGAGATGGAACATGGATTATTGTAAACCAAATCAGACTATCTCTCCATTTCAGGATGTGACCTCTTTCTGGAGCCAATGAATAAAAACCCTAGTAGCTGGTGCACAGTCTTTGATATGAGAGAATATTTTTCACCAAAACCATGTAAAAAAAGCAGTTGCTGTCACCTTGCAGTGACTGCAGTATATCTTCATCCTTCCATAATCTTCTATAATTTTATATATACAGATTTACCTGTATTAAATATTTTACTGCTGAAAATCCAGGCAGCAGTTTCTGACTTCAGTATTGATTCTTGGGAGTACAATAAGAGAGATTACCTGATATAAAAGGATACAGAAGAAACAGGTGTCCTTGATATAGAAAAAGAAACTGGGGGCACTTCTGGGAAGATGACAGACTAGTAAGACATGGGAATCTCTTCTCCTCCAGAAAAATAGCTAGAGGAGAATCTGAAAAAGCCCCATAAAAGATCTTCTAAGCTTTAGGACAGCAGTCAAAGGCTAGACACCACCCAGAAGAGAGAGGAACAAAGGAGGAAAATCATGACAAAAGAATATAAAAATAAAAAAAATTCAAATGCAAAAAGCACATGAAGAAATGCACCACATCATTAATGATTAGGGAAATGCATATCAAAACTGCAATGAGAAATCATTTCACACCTATCAGAATGGCCACTATTAAAAATATAGGAACTCCAAGTGCTGGAGAGGATGTGGAGAGATAAGAACACTAATTCACTATTGGTGGGAATGCAGAACGGTACAGCCACTATGGAGGACTGTTTGGCAGTTCCTAAAGAAGTTGAATATAGGCTTGCCATGTGACCCTGCAATACCAGAAGAACTGAGAGCGGTGACACGAACAGACATCTGCACACCAATGTTCATAGCAACATTATTCACGATTGACAAAAGTTGGAAACAACCCAGGTGTCCATCAACAGAGGAATGGATAAACAAACTGTGGTCTATTCAGACGATGGAATATTATGCAGCTGCAAGAAGAAATGAAGTCATAAAGCATAGGACAACATGGATGAACATGGAGGAAATTATATTGAGTGAAGCAAACCAGTCACAAAAGAACAAATACTGCCTGAATGCGTTACTATGAACGAAATATATTGTGTAACATATTGTTTGATGAAAAAAGATTTATATGTTTCCAGTACATTAAATTGAGAAATGTATGCATTTATTCATCGGTGTTTACATTTTAGTTTTAATTGTTTATGCTTTCAATTAGTAAATGTGCAAAATAAAGTTTAAAAAATTAAAGAAATCGTATTCTGAAAGTTGGGTAAATAGTTTATTTTTCTACACACTTATAAAGTATATATATTTAGATCTAACAGTGTTTGACCTCTGTTAATCATGAGCACTTTTCTAAACTTGAGACAAATAATCCCTTGTATAGAGAAAGTTTCTCAGTTCTTCTATATTTTTAAAAAGAAACTTAGATTATACAAACATCACATAAAATTATATAGGGGATTCACATATGCCCCGATCCCCACATCGTCCACATTTTCCCACATAAACAACTTATTTCATTAGTGTGGTACATTCATTGCAATTGGTGAACACATTTTGAAGCATTGCCACTAAGCATGGATTAAAGTTAATTTTGTAGTTTACAGTCTCTCCCACCCAATTCTATAGTTTAGGCAACATCTATAATGGCCTGTATCTGTCATTGCAATGTCATTCAGGACAATTCCCAAGCCCACAAAATGCTCCCGTAAAGAAGTTCAGCTTTCTTAAGGCCTGCTTTATGTCCTTGATTCTAAGACTATAGATTCAGGGGTTAATCATGGGAGTGACCACTGCGTGCATCACTGACTCTATTGCGCTTGCAATTGAGTTTTGTTTAGCAGCAGAGCTAAGGTACACTCCAAGACTTGTACCATAAAACAAGGTCACTACTGGGAGGTGAGACCCACAAGTAGAAAAGGCTTCACACTTGCCCTCAGCTGTTGAAATTCTCAAAATGGAGGATACAATCTTGGAGTAAGAGAAAAAGATCCCAGTGCCTTCACACTTGCCCTCAGCTGTTGAAATTCTCAAAATGGAGGATACAATCTTGGAGTAAGAGAAAAAGATCCCAGTGAGTGGAATAGCACCCAGAAGTCCAGATGTGATATAAATCACCAGGTCATTGACAAAGATTTCAGAGCAAGCAATTTGGAGTACCTGATTAAGTTCACAGAAACAGTGGGGCATTTCCAACTCTGTACAAAATGACAATCACAAAACCATTAAGTCATGTAAAAGAGAGAAGAAAACACTTAACATCCAGAGGCCAATAACAGGAGGCTGTAGACCAGGGGGTTCATGTTGACCATGTAGTGTCGGGGGTGGCAGATAGCCACAAAGTGGTCATAGGCCATGACAGTCAAGAGGGACTTTTCTAATTGTCCAAAAAGCATGAAAAAAAAAACATCTATCTGAGGCAGTTTCCATAAGTTATGATTTTGCTCTCTGTCTGGATGCTCAGCAGCATCTTTGGTACAGTGGTGGAGTTGAAACAGATATCTATAAAAGACAGATTGGAGAAGAAGAAGTACATGGCTGTGTGGTGGTGGGAGTCTGAGATAATGGCCAAGATGATAAGCAGGTTCTCCATGAAGTTGACCAGGTACATGGACAGGAATAGCCCAAAGAGGAGGGGCTGCAGTTCTGTATCTTCTGAGGGGCCCAGGAGGGCAAATTCTAAAAGATGTGTTTGGTTTTCCATGTAGCTGATGAAACTGTTAGAAAAGAGGCCAGAACAATGAAAATCTAGCCACAAGCAATGGCCTAGAAATTATCATAAATGCTGAGGTTTGCAAATTCACTAAATTAATGATTTATATATATAAAGATCTCGAGACCTTTTATTGCAAATGTCAGGGAAAACAAATGCTCCTGCTTCTCCTTGATACTTTTGTTGACTAGCCGAAAAAATTCCTTACATCATTATTTTCCACTACAAATTGAAATAAAATTTATTTTATTCAACAAGTATATTGAAAAATCATTTTGTACACTGGAATGAAAAATTTGGAGTAATGTATATTGGTGAAAATAGCACAGTATTCTGAAAGTACTTAAAATTACCAAATCATAAACTTGACAATAAATAAAATGGGAAATCTTGAGATGCATATAGGGTACTACAACTAATTGTTATAATTAAGTAATCTGAGGTATTATTTTTTAACAATTCTATTTTTAAGTTGCCATTTCTTTCCAATCTGATTTATACATTCAACCACTCCTGGTCTCTAAAATGCCAGCAGGTTATTTTGAGGATATTGACAAACTAATTCTAAAGTTTATATGGAAAAGCGAAAACCTAGAAAGCCAAAAATACTGAAGAAGAAGATCAAAATTTTGAGGTCCCTAGTATATGATACTATCTAAATAACCTAAACAATACTGAAGAAGAGCAAAGTGGCAGGACCATGCAAATTGATTGCAATACTATTATAAAAGCACAATAATCAAATAGGGTTGTACTGTTGAAATAGAAGCATAAACTAATGTTAGAGAAGAAAGAAATAAACCAAAACAACTGTGATCAAGTGATACTTTACAAAGAAGTAAAGTCACTTCAATGGAGAATGTGTAGTCTTTTCAACAAATGGTTCTGGAAAGTGGGATGCACACATGACAAACAAAATGGAACTTATTTTATTTAATCAATATTTTGGTCAGTCATTTTGAATCCTGTGATGAAAAAGTTGAAATAATGGATATTGGTGATGGTAGCACAAAATTTGAATGTAATTAATAATATTAAATTTTATGCAAAAATTAACTCAAAATGAATCATATATTTACAAGTAAAATGCAAAGTGTAAAACTTCTGAAAGAAAACTTACAAGAAAATCTAGGGGGCAGTGGTTTTACAATGAGTGATTAGATATACCACACAAAGCATTATTCAAGGTAGAAGAAAATTTATATCTTGAGTTTTATTAAAATGTAAAACAGCTTCTCTGTGAAATACTTGATAAGGGAAGGAAAAGAAAATCAACAGGCTGGGGAAAATATTTGAAAACAAATATCTCATAAATTCTTTGAATTCCAACTATGAAGACATCTTAACACCAAATGATAAAAAAGCAAACAAGGGAAGCAGATGTGCTCAAGTGGTGGGGAATCCATCTACCATATGGAAGGACCTGGGTTCAATCCCTGGGACCTCCTGGTAAAATAAAAAAGCAAAGAACCAATTTAAAAAGGTGCAAAATATCTGAACAGAATCCTAACCAACAAGATATACTTTTGGCAAATAAGCATAAACAAAAAGATACTCAACATCTTTTGTCATTAGGAACTGCAAAATTAAAACCTCAGTGACATATCACCACACACTTATCAGAGTAGCTGAAAAGCTAAGCACTGATAATAACAATTGCTGGTGAGGATGTGGAGCAACACGACTCTCCTACATTGTTGGTGAGTACACAAATTGGTAAAGACCGAAGAGGGTTCAGCAGTTTCTGTAAAACTAAACATAGCCTTACCATACAATATAGCAATTGTGCTCTATATATGTGGCTTTTATGAAAACTTAAGTCCACACAAACACTCATGGGTCAATGTGAATGTTCTAGCAGATATATTGATAATCTCCAAAATTTGTAAGGAACAAAGAATCCATTCAATAGGTGAATAGATAAACACTGTGCTATATCTATACAAGGAAATATAGCTTAGAGATAGAAAAAAAGAAATGTTCCATCCAGTCACAAAACAAAGGATGAATCTCAAATGACTGCTGCTGATTTAAATTAATCAATTTAAAATGCTATGTATGTATGATATCAACTATAAGACCATCTGGATAAGGCCAAATAGCAAAAAATAACTTGATGGTCACTGGTTGGCAGGGATAAGGAGGTGAAGCACAGGTGAATATTTAGAGCAGTGAAAATATTCAGTATAGTACTGTAAATGTAAACACATGACATTGTACATTTGAAAAATCCATTGAATTTGACCACACAAAGAATGAACTTTGATGAATTCAAATAAAAACTTCATTTACAAAGTTAAGGGAATACCTGGATGGAATGCAAAATACTCAAAAACTATGTAACTGTATTACAATGTATGACATGCCGTCTCTGAAGGAGAGGGGAAAGGTGCTGAAATATGTAATATTGAATGCTAACAAAGTCTATAAAATGAATTCAATGCACACTGGACATAAGTCCTGTACTCTAGTTGACACAGTTGTTTCCCCCCAGGGTCTGGGTTAAAAAACCTGTTACTTCTGTATCTGTATCAAGCAATGAAATAAATGGATGGCAGATGGGGAATATGTTTCTCACTGTGGAGAGGGAGGTGACAGATAAAGAAGAAAGGATGTTGGAGTGCTCTATGTGATAAAGGTAGACATCAGTATGAACTCATGTGTAGGCTAATATAGATAAGGAGGCTCACATGCAAAGATAACTACTGGTATGTCTATATGCACAAGTTAGTGGATACATGTATATTTCTTACTCTTTGAACAAAGAAGGCCCAGATGCCGCAGCAATGAGTAGCAGAGCTTCTGCCCAGAACTTGGATTTTAAAACCATTCTCCAATCCAAGACTCCTTGGAGAAGTGACTGACTCCAGGATTGGGGAAAGAAACATACAAGAAGAGTCTGGAGCATATCGTATTACCAGATAGGAAGTAGGTGATAAAACAAAATCCTCAATAAAGGGGAATATCAGAGAAAAATAGGTCACAGCTGAAAGAGTTCCCAAGGAAAAAATGGAATAAACAGAAGAAAATAAATACATCAGTATCAATTCTTAACAAAATATCAAATAAATATCATGAATTCATTCCTGTGTAAATAAATTGTTGACTGAATACATAAGAAATAACTTCCTGTGCAGAAACATTCCAATAATTTATGCAGACATTGCTCTTCAAGGAGGTGGAGCATAACTTCCACTCCTGAGGTCTGGGCTTCACATAGTCACTTATTTCCAAAGGTAATATAGGGAAAGGCAGAGGAATGAGGGATTTCATAGTGGGAAAACCTACAAACACTATTGAGCAAGGTCAGCATCAACAGTGATAAGTCATGTTGATAAAATGCACCCTGGATATGATGTCATGAAAATGAGACTTTATGTCATGTCTTCCTCCAAACACACATATTCCCAGTCTAGTAAGAGAAAAACATCAGACAAATCACCACAGAGGTATGTTTTACAAACTTCCTGACCAGCACTGCTCAAAACTCTTCAGCTCATCAAAAACAAGGATGATCTGGGAAAGGGACTAAGTGACTAAGAATTCATGACAAATAAATATAATCTGGTATTCTGGATGGGTGATGTGAAGAACAGGAGAAAGTGAGTGCATGGTTATGGGAACTCTGTCTACTGTCCTTGCAATTTTTCTCTAAATCTGAAACTATTTAAAGAATTAAGTTTATTAAGAAATAAAAATTGTGGTGAAATCCAAAAGCATAGAAACTAAAAATTCTGAGCTTCCTTCCAGACGTTATTAACTGCCTTGGACAAGATTATCAAAGTGTTGTAAATCTCATATTCTTCATCCACTAAAACAGAATAGTAAAACCAATATCAAAGAGTAATTGAAAGAATTAAAAAAAAAACAACGAATATAAAATATCTGGTATTGTGCCTAGTATTAATAGTGAATATTTTATACATTATGACTCAACCCCACACAGATTCATTTTCCACACCTTCTTCCCTATTTCCAGCCTGAATCATCAATGTGGGCTTTTGACAGCAGCAACAGTCACACTGACCCAGAATTAGCTTTCCACAGGGCAAGACTTTGCATGAACATCACCCTCTATAAACCCTGCACTGACTCTCCAATAACTTCAAACATAAATATCCATCTTGTGTACAAAACACAAGTCTATCTGTTATTGGGCTGCTGTCAACCTGTCTGAGCTCATGTTCCACATGTCAGGTTCTGCCACTCATTGTTCACCAGATAAATATTCCTACAACCTAAAAACACCTTATGGTATCTTGATCCCAGTTATTTGTCCTACTATCTTCTTGGAGTGCTTCTATCCCTTTCTCCTGATGGAATTACACCAATTCCTCCTTCAACACTCAGTACAATTAACACTCACTTGTGAAGACTTCACTAACCTCCATGGTTTGAGTCCAAACTTATGGATCATCTTCAGGAAGATTTCATAGTCAGATCAGGATATTGCACATACTAATTATATGTTTTCAAACCCATTTTGATGAAATTTCTTTAATAAGAAGAACATAGTGTTACTCATTTCTTTATTCCC
>JAQZBX010113123.1:0-10132 GCA_029593785.1 Cabassous unicinctus | reverse complement strand
TGAAATACACAAAAGGACAAATATTGCACGATTTCACTAACATAAACTAAATACAATGAATAAAGGCATAGACTTAAAAGTATAGGTTACTAGAAGATAGAATGAGGACTGAGAAGGGGGAGTTGATACTTAATGTCTGCAGAATTTTTTGTAAGGTTGATTGTAAATGTTTGGAAATGGAATGAGATGATGGTGACACATTACAGTGAGAATAAATACCACTTATTTACAGATGTGATGGTGGCTGAAAGGGGTATTCTAGGGGTGTAATTATCAATAGAATGAAAGCTAGAGGATAAACTTGGGACTGTATTACACAGTGAACTTGGTGGCGGATTAGGAATGTGGTTAATAGTCCAGATACAAGAATGTTCTTCCATGAACCAGAAAAAAATTTTTGTCACTGTTACAAGGTATTAAAAATAAGGTGATATATGAAGAAAATACAACTAATGGAAATTATGGTCTATAGTTAACAGTAATAGTGTAATATTTTTTCATTAATTGCAATGAAGGGACTATAATATTTTAATATTTTTCCTCAGTTGTAACAAAAGCACCACACTGGTGCAAGTGTTAAAAAGTAGGGAGGTATATGAGAACATCGTATTTTTTGCATGACTTTTCTGTAAACCTACATCTTTTCTAATTTAAAACCAAACCAAACCTGGGACTGTATAACACAGAGAACACTGTTATGGATGATGATTCAGGTTAAAAATATGAATATAAGAATATTCTTTCATGAATTAGAACAATTGTGCATCATTATTACAAGATGTTAATAGTGGGGTGGTATATGAGAAAAAATACAACTAATGCAAACTATGGACTCTAGTTAAAAGTAGTATTTTAATATTTTTTCATCAGGGAACAGATGTGGCTCAAGCAGTTGAGATCCCCTCTCCCACGTGGGAGGTCCTGGGTTCAGTTTCTGGTGCCTCCTGAAAACTTCAACAACAAACAAGCAAAACAAACCAAAAAACCAACTCAGGTGTGCGATGTGGCTCAGTGGTTGAGCGCCAGCTTCCCACATACAAGGTACTGGGTTCAATCCCCGGCCCCTGGTACCTCAAAAAATATATATATTATTTTATCAATTGTAACAAAATTACCACACCAATGCTAAATGTCAATAATAAGGAATATAAGGGTTATTGGGTTTTTGTTTTTTGGGGTAATGAATATGTTCAGAAATAGTTTGTGGTGATGAACGCACAACTCTGTGATGCTAATGAGAGTCATTGATTGTATACTCTGGATGGTGTGTGAATATAATTCAATAAAACTGCTTAATACAAATAAAAAATCAATCATGTAAAGAAGAACATTTAATTTTGAGAAGAAATTCACTTCAGGTGTTCCATAAGCATTTATTTATTTACAAATGGTTTAGCCTGGGGGATGGATGTGGCTCAAACGGTTGAGCGTCCGTCTCCCATATGGAGGGACCTGGGTTCGATCCCCGGGACCTCCCGGTAAAAAAAAAAAGAAAAAAAAGGTTTAGCCTTGTATTGTCCATTATGGCAGCTACTAGCTGCATGTAGCTACTTAAATTTAAATTTGTTAATTAAAATGAAATAAAATTTAAAATTCACTTCCTCACTTGCACTGACCACATTTCATATGTTCACCGGCTACATTTGGCAAGTTGCTGCCATATTGGATGGCACAGATAGAGAACATTTCTATCACACAGAAAGTTTTGTTGGACAAACCTAATTTAAATCCTCCCTGGCTTCCACAAATGTTTGGGGCATCATAAAACACACAAATTTGAGATGTCTTAAAAACACACAAAATATACAGTTAAAATAAATATAGGAAAGGGAAGTCAGAAATTACAGAGAGAGAAAAAAGGAAAGTACCAGGAACTGGTGATGTTATACAATCGAGCATTAAATCTTGTTTTAACCAAGTGGAAGGAAGCATACACTTTCATTTGGCAAGGCATACTGCTTGCTGGCAATAATGTTTGGCAAGATCTTTACATGTGAAGGACAGACCTTCATTTCTCTCTCACTCTCTTGTGTCTCTGCCTATCAGTGGCTCCTAATGGTATGTCCTTCTTAGGCTAGCACAGACTCCCTGGTCCATCATTTCACTGAATCACAAAAGGCTTTTCAAACTCAAAAGGAGTATCATGGTCTAATAATTTCAGAGCACTTTTCACAAACAATTTTTGGGTCCAAAATGTGTAATTTAGCAACTTAAACAAAGGTCCTACATTAAGGTGGCTTTTGGTCTGCCTTTTGTCTCTGTTTTTATTCTTGTGCACCATAATTTTTTTCTTCCTCTGTTGAGCATAAGGTTTGCATCTTTGGGTATGTGTGTGTGTTTTTGTGTCTGTCTGTTACCCATCAGATAAAGCAATATATTAACATCACTGAAAACCTTGGCTATGTCATTTCTGGGGCAACTGTTTAGAAAAATTCAACTACCAAAGGCTGAGTTTTCCTGTCCACTGTAGAAGTATCAGATTCAGGCATGCTAGAAAGTCAGCTTTAAAGTCAAAGCTATGGACCGCAAGGGGATAAGATAAAATTCTAGTATGTAGTGAATGTTGTATTTCCAAATAAGTAAAATACCACAAGTGGAAAAGAGTGAGAACCTAAAAAATCCCGATTTAATTCAAATAGCAGTTGCAAATAAAGCTGAATTAACTTTGACAGTTATACTTGCACGAAAACATCTGTTCGTACATATGTGTCAAGATATCTAAATAGCTAAAACTGATGCGTGAATGATCCAGTGTTTAATCTGTGAAAGGGCAAGGTCAAATACAATAGGGAAAAAAGTACAGGAAAGAAAGATTCAAATAGAAACTCTCCAATAAAAAGTCAAACACATACTCAGAGACTTGACCAAAGATAGACCAGAGAACAAAATTCCAAGGAAGAAAGCTACAAATGAAAAAAGACTATTCAGTGGGTCAATTGCCTGGGGGAATAAAAGGAAAAGAGATGCAGCTGGAGGGTAGTGGTGTCCCCATGGAGTGAATATGAGGACTTTAGAGCCATCTTAGTCTCCGACCAGAGCCACCCCAAATAAATATTCAGGGTGCCACAAGGCAGGTCTCCCATATCTACCACTGCCACCGGTAAACCCTGCTGTATGAAGTGTCTGGCCTGCCACTTCCAAGAGGCATACAAAATGTTAGGAGTTGCCAAAAAACAAACAAACAAGCAAATGAAGATGAGTTAAAAAGAAATAAACCAAATAAGAGATAGACCTCCTTGGGGCATTATCCTTTCTGGTCTACTAGAGATGGTCGTGGAATTTATCATTATGGCAAATAGTAAAGAATGTATGTTTCAACCTCATTTGCTTCGCCATCTAGGAGAGCCAGAAAATCAAAAAGCAATTAAGTCAACAATTAAAGCCAGAGAGACTGTTGGCTCACCCATTTCCAACGTTGCCATTTGATGTTATGACATGGTATCCCCTTCCAAGCCACTTCACCCTGACATGCACGAAACTGCTGCTGACCAGCCGAAAAAAATGGCAACAGAGAGATGGGCCAGAAGGAAGCTAAATTCCCCAGCCTGGGCTGCATCAGTAACAGGCTTGGGAAACTACTTGCAGGGGAGGCCCTAGCAGCACCAGCAAATATCTTCAGAAGCACCGAGTCTGAGCGCCAGAGTTCCTACGACCACATTCATTTACCATATTCCACTTTGGCAGCATCATCTATTAGCTGAAC
This sequence comes from Cabassous unicinctus, assembly GCA_029593785.1. Taxonomy (NCBI): domain Eukaryota; kingdom Metazoa; phylum Chordata; class Mammalia; order Cingulata; family Chlamyphoridae; genus Cabassous; species Cabassous unicinctus. The sequence continues at coordinate 6,429 of JAQZBX010113123.1, read as the reverse complement.
CAGGTCAAGAGTAAGGAAGTTGTCCTATAAACAGCTAACCCCAAGGTCTTACTTAGTGAAAGCATAGATCTCTGTACCTCTCCCCTGTCTGTTTTCTGGTTTATCTCCATCATAGACCCCCCTCCCATGTCCTTCCTCAGAAATGTTTGGAGCCAATGAATGAATGTGTTCTGCATTCAAGGTCCTCTCCAAATTGCCTAGCCTGACCCTTTCCATCTTCCTTTCACTATTCTTCTACACACACCTTGTAATCCTGCTCAAGAGGAATACTGGCTCTTTCCCAAACACGCTCTGCGTTTTCCTGTTTCCCTCCTCAGTAAAGGTTTCCTCCTTCCCCTCTGGGATTTCACTATCCTTCAAGTTCCCATTCTACTTTCATTCTTTCAGCAAGCAGCAAGTCTTAGTTTGTCAGGACTGCTATGACAAATACCACCCAATGGCCTGGCTTTACAACAGAGTTTATTGGCTCATGGTTTTGGAAGCTACAAGTCCTAAAGCAAGTCATGAGCGAGGCCACGCTTTCTCCCCAAGGTCTAGCATTCTGGTGCTGCCTTGCCACAATCACTGGGGTTCCTGGGCTTGCATCTCTGCCTCCGTCATATGGTGATGTCCTTGGTCTCCTCCTGTGGCTTTTGCTAACTAATCTAAATTTCCTCTTCATAAAGCCTCAAGGAATACAGATCCTGGCCCACCCTGATTCAGTTTGGCCACACTTTAAATAAATAACATCTTCAAAGGGTCCAATTTACAAATGGACTCATAGCCCAGAAATGTGGATAAAGATTAAAGGCGTGTCTTTTATTGGGGTATGTGATTCAATCTACCCCAGGGCCCTCCTCCAGTTCTAAGACTTTCTGGGTCCCAATCTGAACAGAGCACTGCTCTGGAGGAGATCTGGAATTGTGGGCCTCTCTGCTGTGGTGTTTAACTGATTTCACCTGATACCCAGGCCTTCCACGTCTTCTGATGATATGTCCCTCCAGGCCAAGGGCAGGCACTGACTCATTCATATTGGCATTACCTCAGGCAGCTAATGGAGTGTCTTGCACATACTAGGAACTTAATAAATATTTGTTGAGTATTGTTGAACTGGATTTCCTTGTAAAATAAGGTTTACGGGGGAGTGGATATAACTCAGTGGTTGAGTGCCTGCTTCCCATGTACGAGGTCCTGGGTTCAATCCCCGGTACCTCCTAAAAAAAAAAAAAAACAGTTTATGTGGTTTAAGCTTTGCATATCCTGTAGCTACTTTCACAGAATCCTAGAATTCTAAACCCAGAAGAGAGTTTAAAGACCATCTAGTTGACCCTTCTCACTTTATAGATGAGGAAACTGAGGCCTGAGGAGATTATTGACTTGCCCAAGGAAACACAACTAGGAACAGCAGCTCTGAAATTGGAAACAAATTCTCCTAATCTCAATGCACCACACCCATGACATAATTCTGACAATCCCATTTAATACTAAGGCAAAATAATAATACGTTATTTTAGAATACCTACTGAGAAAATTATCTGATTTCTTAATGATATATGGGGGTCTAGTGTGGATCAGGCACTGTGCTAAATTTTCAGGGGCAGAGACCACCAGCAGCCCCTTGATATCTCCTGTTTACAAGCATGTAAATTAAAATATATGTTGTCATGGGGAGTGGGTGTAGCTCAGTGGTTTGAGCACCTGCTTCCCATGTACAAGTTCCCAGGTTCAATCCCTGGTACCTCCTAATACATATATATGTTGTCTTTAGAAAACCAGAAAGTAGACTGTGATTCAATCAAGACTCCACACAGCAAGGCTATATGGAACCCTTATTCCCAAATGCAGGGTTACTAAGTGTTTTGAAAAGCCATATTTCCTCTGTACATGCAAATTTCATTTTTGTTCCCCCATTTGTTCTGATCTATATTCTGAAATAAAAGTTTTAGTTTTAAATCATTTTCCTTTTTAATGTCTCTAATATTGGTCCCAGCTATAGCTACATATGCTGCAGTTTCTGTGTCTTTTTGATTCCTTTTTTTTTAAAGACTTATTTATTTATTTCTCCCCCACCTCCCACCCCGTCATTGTTTTTGCTCTCATTGTCTCCTCTCTGTAAGCTCTTCTGTGTCTGCCTAACTTCTCTTTAGGCCGTACCGGGACCAATCCTGGGACCTTTCCAGAGTAGAGAGAGGCGCTCAATCTCTTGTGCCACCTCAGCTCCCTCATCTGCTGCATCTCTTATTGTCTCTCCTCTGTGTCTCTTTGTTGTGTCATCTTGCTGCGCCAGCTCTCTGCACGGGCCAACATTCCTGCTCGGGCCAGCATTCCACATGGGCCAGCACTCTGTGTGGGCCAGCTTGCCTTTCACCAGGAAGCCCTGGGAATTGAACCCTGGGCCTCCTATATGGTAGACAGGAGCCCAAATGCATGAGCCATATCTGCTTCCCTCTTTTTGATTCTTTAATGTGGGTGATAAATTGGATTCAAATTTTCTAACAGTATGAGGATTAAGATAGATACTTCTTTCCCAACTTCAAAGATGGATGGAAGGAAGGAAGGAAGGAAGGAAGGATGGATTTTAACTCCTAACCTGGCTCTTTCCCCACCCCCACCACCCCACTTCCTTTTTAATCTTTCAAACTTACTGTCTTCTAACATAGTGAAGAAAAGAATGGGATGCTTCTTTAAGCTTGACATCTTGTAAATTAAGCCATGTTAAATGCAATCTTCACTGCTTCTTACTTCTGTTTCCTTTTAACGTCTTCAACGGCCTTGGATGCTTTTTGACACACCTGAAGGGCTACAGAAGCAGCATTGCTTCTTCCCAGATATACTTCCCCCTGTGTACATTATTGAGGAGGCAACAACTCAAGCAATACAAATCACCTTCATAAAGCTGGCATTTTATTCCCTACTCTGTTCAGATGTCAAACCATATCCCAAGCATGGAACATCACACAAAGTGTCAGAACCCGGCCAAGCCTGGGTGGAGAGGGATGGGTCAGAGACAGGCTCGGTCATATTTTAAATAGTCATGTCTTCTATTGGCTCGTGTCCTAAATGCTATTTAATATTAGTTAGTGCCAAGTTCCTTTGTTGCTGGGAATGCACCTAACATGAAGTTAATTTCTTATCAGAGAATAAATAAGAGTTTGGAGGAAGTGTGGACTTGTTCTCCAATGGCTCGGCAGCAAGTAGCCCGACTTATCACTGGATTTTGGGGTTCTGCTGTCGTCAGAGTGCTTGGCAATAGGTGTTTTGCGGCTCTGGCCACAATCACAGAATGCAGAAGTGGGAAGGCATCATAAAAGATTTCTAGAAAATAGGAGAAGCCTGAAGAAGGCTGAAGATAAAGAAATAGGGAACATGAAATTCCTTAATCATCTGGAGCCATATCTCTCAAAGTACATTTTGAAGGGTGTAAAACTCCAGATATTTTAGCTGCAAATTAATAAATATGGACTGTTTTCCTTTGCTGAGGAAATATGTCGCATGTTCAATCTGAGGTTCTTTAGGACACTGTGGTATGGAAACTTTACAAATGGAAGCTTTAAGACGTTGCAAAGAAGGACCTTTTTTTTTTTTAAGTTTGTTTTAAGTCCTTTGCCTGGAATTTGTAATACCTTTCCCCATTGCAACAGTTCATGTAATAAATGGTTAGCATCTGGCCTGCTCGCAAAGCCTACTAAACCCATCACATACCTGCGAAGTGTACGCTCATAGTTCTCTCTCAGGTGCGTCTAATCACCACGTGTAGCACTGCGTCTCAGGCAAATACATGCGAAAATCAAAGCAACCTCCCCATAAAGTAGCTGTGACTCTGAGGACTCAGGACAAGAAGAAATAGAAAGAGAGTCGATACTCTTTGGCCACCAGTGACTTGTTTGCTCCCAACATAGGCGTAATGGAAGGCGATCACTCTACCTTTTTATGAGATGATATTCTCTAACCCAAACAATCACTGGGACCCAGATGCTCACACCGGGATCACAGGAAAAGGGTTCAGGAGAGAGACTCTTCCCCCATTCCTGTTTCCATTCAAAAGTCGTTTATTAAACTAGGACCAACCTATCTAGATAAATGTGAAGGAGTCACTTAAAATGGTACAATAAAAACATTCGGTTGTGATGTGAACAATCCCATTTTTTTCCTTTTAATACATAAAAGCATGGAAATAGGAACAGAAAATGTAAACCAGGTAATGGAGAAGGAAGTCTACAAATCCCCACTATGCGCTAACACAGTTATTCTGTTACTGGGATTGACCGTAGATGAAACTCTTCCCAGCTGATAAGGACTACAGACACAAGGCTGTGTATTTACCAAATCCTACTTTATTTTCCTTTTCCTGGCCCCTATTTTCCAGACTCTTAGCACTTAGGGATGGATGGATGGGCACTATTCAAGGGATGTGGTTTTTTTAAAAAAAGGTGATATAAGCCACTTTTGGCGTGGCCAATGGCTCGCCCCCACTGGCAGGATTTTCCATGGTCTCATAGACCACACATGTAAGATTGCAATGTCCCAGGATAAAGGGGCCCTGGGGCACCAAGACTGTACTTGATAACAAGCCATTGAGGAGAGCCATCCAACCAGCATGCAAGAAAAACGATTGTTGTGTTAAACCACGGAAATCTGTGGTTTATTATTAGACAGCATAACCCAGCCTAACCCGATAGAATCCGTTCTCTAATTCTTCTTATCTGGCCATGGAAAATGAGCATTTCTGTAAGAGAGCACATATTCTAAAGAGGATATGTCATGTGGAACTTTATTCAGAGGACACCAAAGAGCATCCTGGATTATGTTTATAGCAGATTGATCCCATGTAGAGAAAGCTTCCTTCATTCAGAAGTTTCTTGGATTGGCCAAACTGCTAGTGTGGCATTCAGTTCCTACCATTGTCTGCCCATTTCTTCCCTCCTCATCTTCATCTTCCTCTCCCTGCTTCTCATTTTATTTTTAGAAATACCAAATCCGGTGTGGCTCCCTGCATATACCCTTCTCTTTCTTGACTTTGCCCACTCAGATCCTCCAGCCTGGACCATTTTTTCCCTCAGACATCTTTAACTAGCCAATCCATCAAGGTCGAATCAGAGAAGAATCACTAGATGGGCCATAGAACACGGGAGCTTTTACAGGACTTGGCCCTATGCAATCGTGGAAGTGGTTGAACAGTTTATGGGTGGCTGTTGTTTCTTCCTCTCTGGCACTGGGCCTGAAGCTGGTGGGGCAGGCAGTTGGAATGTGTGTGAAGTGGGGGAGAGTAAGGACAAACTAGAAGCCCATGAGGATGAAATGGAACCTGCTCTGGTCTCTCACCGGCTCTGAGTTCAGTGAGGCTGCAGGCAAAGCTGGTGCTCTTCATCATGGAGCAAAACGCACACCTGGCCCCGGAGTCAGAGAAATGGAAGAAGAAGGTCCAAGGGGAGATGAAGGAGCTGTGGGCCTGGTTGCCACCTCACTTCAACAAGGCTGGTCAATGGATCTGCAACAGGCGTGAGCGACACCACTGGCCCAACCTCCGAGTTCTGAGCCTACACTGCTGCTGCTTCCCTTCTACCTTCCAGATTTCTAACAAGTTTCAAGTGGTCAAACCTGGCCCAGAGCCATACAGGGAGGGGAATTCTGGGACATGTAGTTGCAACTTGGCTAGGTTGCCCCAGGACAAGTCCCCATGCTGGCTACCTTCAACTCATCTCTTAAGACTCAACTAAAATGGACACTCACTCAAGAAGACACATGGAGGAAGACACGGAAAAGGAGCGAACTTGGTTATTTCAGTCCAGCCATGTGACAGAAAGGAGAAGGCTCAAATAGCTAAAGGCCCGGGAAAGACGAACACTATGGCAGCCTGTAGCTGAGAGAGAGGAAGGCTGAACCCTCCCAGAGATCGGCAACCATCTTGCCTCAACACATGGCAGCTAACTTCAGTGAGAAAGCAACCTTGAATTGGACTCTTTAGGGCCTTGTAACTGTCAGCTTTTACCCCCAAATAAGTACCCTTTATAAAAGCAAAAAACAAAGACTCAACTAAGGCAACACCTTTCTCAGGAATCTTTTCTTCAGTTCCCAAGTTATGCTCTCTCCTCTGTGCATTCTTAGGCTCATTCATACCATTGCCATAGCATTTAAGACATAATATTTAAATTGTTTATTTCTGTGTCTATGCCTTCAGCTAGAATGTAAGGGCCCTGAAGGCAGGAGACATATTTTATTCATTTTTTTCTATTTCACATAGTAGGTCTTCAGCAAATGCACAACGGAACTGTGGACGTGCATGCCTTCAATGGTTTATTACCACTCCTCCTTAAACTAGCATCATATTTAGAAGGACAAAAAAAGTTCCCATCCATTATTCTCTCCTGTGCTCAAATCCAAACTAAAGTGTACCCCACCTAGAGCTGCCCCAAGAGGGTCCCAAAGTGGAACAATCACCCTAACCGGGGG
>JAQZBX010113122.1:0-10137 GCA_029593785.1 Cabassous unicinctus | reverse complement strand
CGGCGGGCGGAGGTCGGGCTGTACCAGCCGCCCCGGCGGGGAGGAGGCCCGGGTCCTTGTGGCGGGACGGGGCTCAGACACCACAAGTTCTTCAAGGACATTGGTCTCCTTGGGCCGTAGACGAGCACTAAACGGTGTTTCCAAGGGAGAAGGGTTGTTCCAAAGTTTTGAGGCCCCCGACCACGAAGACGGGCCCTCTCCGGCTCCTCAGGCCTTCCTTCGCCGCCAGGTCCCAGTGGTTCCCGCCAACGGGCGGGGCGGGAGGCCCCGGAAGTCCGCTCCGTTCACTTCCGGGTCAAGGAGCGCGCGGCGGCGGCGGCAGCGGCGGCCGTAGCGTCTGGGCCTAGTCGTGGCTCTCGCTCCGGCCGCGGCGGCGGGGGCCGGGGAGCGGGGCGGTGCGCGTGGTTCCCGGGTACGTGCGGGGCCTGCGCCACTGCGGGGTTCCTGCCGCCCGAGGGCAGCCCCCGGGCGCCGCGCGCTTTGTCTGTGGCCTGGCCGGCGGAGTGAGGCCTGCGGCCGGCGCGCGGGCGCTGGAGTCCCGGGCGAGGTGGGAGGGCCCTTGGCCTGCGCGCGGGTTTCCGGAGCCGCCCGCCTTCCTGCCCAGGCTTGCGGTGACTTGGTGAGGAGCCCGCCGCCTCGTCTGGCGACACCCCCGCCGCCCCTGCCTGCGCTCCGCTCCCTCGTGTGAGGAGGGTGTGACTCTGCTAACTTGTTTCCAGCTCCTGGTCGTCATTGCTTTCATCGGCTTCATCAGCACTTCTGCAGGCCTGTGTGGTTGACGGGATGGTTTTCGCATTCCTTACCTCGTGTAGTCTTCACAACAATCTCTCAGGAGTAAGTATCGTTTCTGTTTTGCAGACGAATAGAATGGAGCCCAGAAAAGTCAAGTAACTTGCCAGCGCCCCTTAGCTATTTCCTGTGTTGATCCAAGTTGTCTGCTTCGTTCTCTGTTACACCGTTAGGTCAAGTTTATGCTCTCCTTATTTTAACAACAGCAGAAAGGTAATCTACTCAGTGAACTCCTTTTTGTCCAGTATATGATGTCTGTGGTCACCTGGACAGATCTTGAGGCTGCAGTGAAGTTTGACTTGGGACTTAGCACACTTTCTCTCTCCAGTGGACCTCTACATTTTTTATGGGAGGAACGTTGAGTCAAAATAACAGTAGCTGGCATGTTTTCAGGGTGGTAAGGCCTTGGCACAAGCAGCTGGCCTTAATCCTGGGCAACTCTCCAACATGGACTCTTGGTGTCCATCTCTTAATCCTCTGAGGCCTTTGTGGAGCCCTAACTTTTTTACTTCTGCTGCAATTTACTTTTTGGGGAGGGGGGTAATTACAGAAAAGTCATACAGACAATACAGAGCTCCCATACACACCCCACACACACCCCCACCCCCACCCCCTGCAGTTTTCCCTATTAGTAACATTTTGCTTTAGGGTGGTGTAATTTACCATCTTGAATTCTAGTCAGAGCCTGTGTGCCAGATGATGACAGATGCTAAACTTGGCCAGGAATTCACTGCCCATGATGGACGGTTCTGGCCCTGCCACAGTTGTCAGTTCACCACGTGTCAAGAGTTCTTTTTGGTTCCATGTTGGAATTACAAGTACTTTGGGTTTTCTCTGTTTGAAAAGAGGCATAATCTTTTCTGCTTTTCTCTTTCTCCTCAGTCACCAAAAAATATGTTGACTGTTTCTGAGCAGGAGAACCTCAGTTGTCTGTCATCCCAGAGCATTTCTAGCGCTGCCAGTGGGGCAGCAACAGTGAGGGGCTGCAGGCTTTTCTACAGAAATGCTTCCTGGCTCTTGGTCTTCAGAACATGTGGGCAGAGGTGGGGGTGGGGAATCAGGACAGGCATGACTGAGCTGGGCCTGCTGGTGGGTCCAGGGGCTCCTAAGCAGGAAGGCCCCCCCTTACACAGTGTCCTGACCACTGGGTTCCCGACGGGGAGAGAAGGTGGCTGGTAGTTGTAAATTGTGGTCTCTTCCTTGGTCTTTGCTCAGACCTTTAGGGACTGCCTGCATGCTTTCCTGCCTCCCTCCTCACTGCTGGCAGTTAGTTTTGTTGTGGTTCACGAAGGAAAGTTTTACGGTCTTGTGTAACCTAGGCTGTCCGGTTGCTGTGGTAGACAGGTGTAAAGAGGTGCCTGGAGGTCTTTCTCGCTGCTGTGGAGGCATGCAGGAGATGCTCAGGCCTTTGCCGCAGGTGTTACTGGTGAGCTCCTGTGAGCCAGACCCCATCTGTTGGCTCAGTGACCTTTCCTGGCAGCGCTGAGGCAGGCCCCAAGTCACAGTCATCAAGCAGGTGTTCTGCATTACTAGTTCATATATCACTGAGGATTTACACTCAGACGGTCAGACCTAGAGCTCCCCTCAGCTCTGCTCTGCTGACTCCTGGGAGGTCTTGGGGTTTCTGTTTTCCGGTGTCTTGGAATTGTTCTCTGGTCATGAATGTGTGTATTTCACCTCCCTGGGTGGCTCTCCAGGCGGGGATGGTGCCGCACTCACAGGCGTGTTGTGCATGTTGGTACAGGTGTCCCGAGGTGACACTGTGGGGTTCCAGTTGTGGGAGCAGTCAGCTTTGACCAGAGAGAAAGGCCTTCCCATCTGAAAGCTGCAGGCCCTGCTAGGTCTCACCTTTGTGCATCCCACGGGGCAGGTGTCACCCTCCTGGATGGTCTGTCTGTCTGTACATCCTCCAGTGTCAGCGTCTCCAGCAGGGCATGGGGCACAAGACAAGCAAGGGTTCTACTGTGACAGGGCCAGGGGGAGACTCTTACCTGGCTCCTGGACAGCATGTCTGGTCATTGTCATCCTGTAGTATCTGTGGGGGACTAGTAGGTGGCCAGCACACTGTGCCATGTTTCTAGACATTTCCAGACAACAGCACGTCTTGGGTAGATATGGCTGGCAGGTCACCATGCAGGGAGTGTGTTGTGTTCTGTGGTCTGCAGAGATTTGCTAGACAGGAAGCAGGAAGTCCAGGGTCACGTGCTCACAGGGACCAGGGGGCTCCATCATGGACTGAGACCTTTGTAAGCAGGTCGGAGTGATGGCCAGGGCCTCTTGACCAGGGGAGCCAGTCAGCAGGTTGGGGCCCTGGAACGGGGCTGCCCGGCTGTGCTGTCCATGGTGTGTGAGCCACACCTGGTACCCAGTCAGCTGGGCTGGGGAGAGGGCTCAGAACCCTGGGCGGGCAGGGTAGAGGGAGCAGGATGCAGGCTGTGGGCCTTTAGGCAGGCAGGCTGACGGCCATCCCCGTCTCTAGGGTGGTGGCATCACTGGGTAAGCCAGGACCGGGCATCTGATCCGGGTGTTTTCTTCTGTGAGTATCTTTTCCCTGACACATTTCTGAGCTAAAAATGTAAAAGTGTAACTTTAAGTAGGGTCCTTCCGAGAGGCAACTGGGGATCCTTCAGCTTCCAAGCAGTCTGTCCAGTCCCTCTGTCCGAGTGCTCTGAGCCGTCACCTTCTGCTGCAGGATGCGGGTCTTGTCTGTATTCTTCCAGATGAATGAGTCCGTTAGGGCTAGGGTTAGGGTTAGCTGCAATGCAGTGACCGTGGTGCCAGGAGACAGTCAGGAGGGAGAGTGAGGAGGGCATTCACACAGGTCTCTGTTTCTGAGCTGAGAGGGAGAGCCATGTGTGTGGGTCCGTCAGGCAGCCTGTGATTCTCTGCCCAGGTTCACGTTTGTCACCCGTCACCCCCAAGGTACCGGTCAGGGACACTCCTGCAAGGAACTGTCGGTTCTCTTAATCATAGCGCGCCAGGTAGGAGAAAGGCTGCCTCCTTACTGGGATTAGTATGTGGCAAACTGCTCCTCAGCTTACCCTTTCCAGGGGGCAGCAACACATGGCAGTTTAAAAAGTTTCATCAAATTAATATGCACTCTTTTAGAATCCAGGGACGTTGTAGCCCCTCACTGCTGAGTGGGGAGGGGAAGAGCCTTCCTCAGCCTCCTCAGGACAGCATGGTGGTGGTCATAGCACCCTCCCTGCCCTCACAGTTGCTGTGGTGCATGGAGCTCACTGCCTGCTGGGGAAAAGCACATGGGACCAGGAGGGAGGCCGCGCGCGGGAGCCTTGCCTGATGCCTCAGCGACCTTGGCCTAGCCACGTCCCCCAGGTTCTTTCTTCGCTGTTCCCTGCCGCACATTTCTCTTAGGGCCCTCTTCCCCTGCCACTGAGATGGTTTCGATCAGATTTACGTGGGGCTTAGCTGTGAGCTGCGGGGGGCAGGGAGCTCTCGCCATGCCTGGCAGAATTACCAGTGTCTCCCCTTCATGGTCACCTGTGAAAGGAGGTGACTGGCCCTCGACAAGAAAGGAACAGTGTGCCACGATTGTTGGGGGAAAAGTTGAGGACCTCAGGGAGAAAGAGGTGCTGAGGAACTGGAGCAGGACTGTGTCTAGCTGTGACGGTGTGGTCATTTGTGTCAGTCTCCGTTGTCCTTACGGCAGCCTTACACGTGGACGGGACAGACGTTCCCAGTTGAAGAGCAGGGACCCAAGAAACAACAGTCACCAGAGAGGGGGCTTTGCTGCCTGGGGACAGTTAGAAATTCTTTGGCTCTGGTTGATTATAGAGCTGAACTCTAATGTCCAATGATGGATGGCGACAACCTGGATGAACTCGCAGACCGAGGCATCGGGCAGGACAGGCACCTGCAGCCCAGCCCTGCCAGCATGGCGAGCGATACCGGTAAGCCGACTGCCCTGAGCTTGGGAGTGTGCATGGCTGGTGGCCCTGGGAGCAGCGGCACGTCACTGCGTGCTCTCTCCAAGTGGGTGGCTCTTGGGCCTCTGGGAGAAGCTGAGGTCCCTTTGGGGGGTTTTCTACATATGTTGATTTTCAGTTTTCAGTCTTTTAAAAGAATTATTCTTTGACTTTAAAATTGAAGTACTTCATCTTTTTTGTTTTGTTTTACTCTAATGCAAGTAATATAAATGTAAATAGGTAAAAAGACCCTTCCTCTGTACCCGTCCCCACTCGGTCCCACCTGGCCATCCCAGGGCTGCCCCAGTGGCCCTCTGGCTGGGTCCTTTGTGTTCGCAGACTGGCCCTCACTGTCTTCACTGTGCTGTGACGATGCCCGTGGGGCCTGTGCTTCTTCCCGTTTTCTAGAAGAAAGCAGTGGCGGGGGCAGTGTCGACTGCGAGGATGGCACGGAAGGGGAGGACGAGGAGGGGGAGTCTGCTGACGACCTAGAAGACAGAACCGGTGAGAGTGGTGTTGAGCGCAGTGCCCAGTGTCTCCTAACACTGCAGCTCAGGTGCTGCCCACGAGGTGTTCTGTGAGACTGTGGTCTGGGTTGCAGCCTAGGGGGCCTGTTGAAGGTTGGGAGCGGCCTTTGTGCTGCGGGCCTTGCTCCCAGGCTCCCTGTCTCTGGCAGTGACGTGCCGCTGAGGCAGGAGCTCCACTCTGCTGCGATCCCTGGGTGACGCACATCAGTAGGTCTCTTCTCTGCAAGGGCAGGAAGTACGGGAAAGTGAACCGCATGGGCATAGTTCCGTGCACTGGGGGTTCTCCAGGGAGGAGCATGGCGAGCCTGGACTTCCTGGCAAGAACGAGCAGCAGGGCCTCACTGCAGCTCACAGCCACCCAGCCAGGAGGCGGTGCATCGAAGGGCTGGTGCTACGGCTCGCTCGCTCCTCGCCTGACTAGAAGAGAGCTGGCAAAAGTGCACTGAGTGACGTCATTAACACTTAATGGGCTGGGAGCAGATGTAACTCAGTGGTTCCCAGTACGTTTGCATTGGTTGGTGTTAGTGCCCTTGGAAGTCTCTGCAGAGGGTGTTGGTGCCCCGACGTGGCTGGGCCACTCCACTTTGGGGGGACTCGTGGTGCCCCCTCCCTCCCCTTTCAGCCCCTGGGCTGTTGCCCTCTGCCGTCCAGCTGTGGCCCGCACCCTTAGAGGGGCGGCCACTACTGAGTGGGCAGTGGCCTCAGGCTCCTGGCTCACCACTGCTTTCCTTCTGACATGGTCACAAGTCAGGAGATACACATTCTACATAGTCTCTCGAGCATCTGTGGTCATTGGTATTAGAATATTCCAGAAAGGTATACCTCACGTTTGGGAAAGCACTCATGAAGGAGGAGGCACGGCATGAGTCAGGTGAGATTGGGACTTTGTGTTGGTGGCTGCGTATTTTTCCAGAGTTAGACTTTGAACTCTGTTTACAGACCTGAGATTCTGTCCTAGATTTTCAGTTCACCATATGGCTCTTGTGCTTATTTCCCAAAATTGAGCTGGAGTGTTAGGTTCATCCACAAGAAGTCTTGGGAACGGGCACGTGGCATTGGCTGGAGGCTGAGGATGCCCAGTGTTCTGTCAGATGACTCACTGACCGTACATCCCTTGAGTAAGGGCTTGAGGGTCTGCTGGATGCATGAGAACAGGGAGGGGGGCACAGGAGCCAGGGCAGAGCGGGGCAGCACCGTCCCCGTAGTCTGGAGCTCACCATCTTGCAGCAAAGACATGGGGTGTTACAGGGAGGGGGCCAAGGGGACTTGGGGTAGTGAGGAAAGGCTTCCAGAGAAAGTGGCTTTTAACTCCCTGACAGTCGGGCTGGGCATGGGGCCTGGCACCCAAGACCTGGAGCCATAGAGGAAGCCGAGTGCCCCCCACCCCCAGCAGGAAGGCAGAGGCGCATGTGAAGGGACAGCACCGCAGAGGCGATGGAGGCAGCTGATGGTGTGTTTCTTGGCTTCCAAACTCAACTGAGAGAAGAGTAGCAGAACAGAACTGAACACCCCTTGTGCCTCTGCCACCAGTTTTTAAAACACATGAGAGAAAGCCTAGGTCTCTTTAACTGGTGAGAAGTACGGTTAGATTTTCAGACTGAAGTGTCTCCAGAAAAGTCCTGAGAGGCCTCTTTGCAGGTCCCCTTCCCCACGGTGGCCTTGTTGATTTTCCCACCCCGGTGCTCCTTCCTGAGCCCTCGGTGACCACACAGCCAGCGGAGCTCAGGCCTGAGTCTCGGGCGCTCCGCGGGGTGCTGCATTGGGGTTGGGGTGGGGCTGCTGCCCAAGCCCCGCCCCCTTCTGCTTTGGGCATAGTGGGCTGGGGAGGGTGTGGGTGCTCTGTCCAGCTGGCGGCCACTGACATGGGGGTCCATGCTGGGAGGCTGAGGGCCTCATGGTTCAGAGCGGAGGTCCCACCGCTTGTTCTTGGCCTACCCCACCTGAACCATGTAGCCTCTGCCTACATGGGGAGTAGTTGCCTGGCCAAGGCTCTGAGGGTCCCAGCGCTCCTGAGCAGTCCCATCTCTTCCATCCATGCCACAGTCCTGCCCTCAGTGCTTGGAGCCCTTCAGCATTCGTTAGTGAGAGGCAAAGCGCCTGGCTTTGCCCAGCAGAGCAGGAGCACTCCCTCCATGCCATCTTCCAGGGTTTTGTAGAATCCTCTTACTGGTTTTTTTTTTTTTTTTGCTGTAGTGACATATACAACCTAACGTGATCCATTTTAAGCACTTTGGAGTATACATTTCAGTGCTGTTAATTCTGTTCACAGTGTTGTGCTGCCATCACCACCATCCGTCACCAGAACTTCCTTGTCGCCCCAAACAGAAACTCTGTGCCCCCAGGCACTAGCTTCTCCCTCTTCACTGGTCACCTGTACTCTGCTCTGTCTCTGTGAATTTGCGAATTCTGATTATTCCATGTCGGATCATACAGTTCTTGTCTTTTCATGTCTGGCGTATTTCATGCACATGATGTCTTCAAGGTTTATCCACGTTGTAGCATGCTTCAGTTTTGTTCTTTTTACGGCTGAATGATACTCCGTTGTGTGGCTAGACCACGTGCTATCTGTCTGTTCACCTGTCACCAGCTTTCTCTTGCTGCATAGCAAACGGCTACAAATTGGCCACTTAAGACAACACCTTATCCTCTCATGGCTGCCATGGGCCAGGAGCCCAGGCACAGGTCAGCCAGGTTCACTGTCTGGGTCTTCTGCTGGCTTTCTGCTGGCTGGGGACCACCCCCAGCTCCCTGAGGCCTTCCCTCCCCACCAGCAGCCACAGCATGGCTCCTTGCTGTCTTCCGCCCACGGAGCGTCTCTCTGCAGTTTCCTCTGGCCTCCTGGGGCCATCTCAGTCACTGGGCGCTGTCTCGCCATCATCACAGGTGTCACCCCTCAAGGGGACCAGGCGGACGTGGACACCAGCTGGCAGGAGTCGGGTTTGGAGCCTTGTCTGCCTGTTTTTGTCTGTGTGAATTTACACCTTTTGTATTTTAGTGACATTTTAGTGGAGTTTGGGAGGAAAAGATTATAAATGCACGAGTTGAATCTGCCATGTTTAACTGAAAGCATCTCTTTACCATTCTGCTGGTCAAGCCCGAGTTTTGGAATATTTAGAAATTGATGAGAACTGTGTGGCCAAAGTGTTCAGTGAGGATTCTATATTCTGTGCATCCCAAACGACCCTAGGATGGAGGTCCTCTCTAAAGGCAGGCATTGAGTCATCATTGTGTTGGGGAAGCCTGGTGTGGCTCCTGGGGCTCTGCCTCCCCGGGGTTCCTGTCTGCTCCATGGCCTGGTCTGGCTGCCATGGCTGCTCAGCATCCCCTCAGCTCTGAAGCGGCTGCGGTCTGGGTGGAGTGTGGGGCGTTCACTCTCGGCCATGGACAGGGTTTCTCAGGGCTGTTGGCGCCTGTTTTTGTGCCTTGTGCAGCTGCATTAGCTCTCCCTTGAGCGTGGACTTGCCAGGTGTTCCTACACAGACATTTGCTGGGGTGTGGGGCTCTGAAATTGGAAATCAGCTCTCCCCAGAGTGGCCCACAGGCCTGGTCACTGCCCAGTCTTTGGGTTCAATTGACAACTTTTGTTCTTTCTTTTCATTAACGTTATAATGTTTCATTTCCTCAAGGTTCTGAAGAATCTGAAGAAGAAGAGGAAGAAGATGTAGAAAACCTAGCTGACACCCAGAAGGGGATATTGGAAGCAAATGGATCGTTAAATTCTGACGATGAGGCAGAGAGCTGCCCGATTTGTCTCAACACATTTCGAGACCAGGCTGTGGGCACACCGGAGAGCTGTGCTCACTACTTCTGCCTGGACTGCATCATGGAGTGGTCCAAGGTGAGCCGCTGCCTGGGCCCTTCCCTCGGCCCTCTGCCGGCCTCTTACAGGTTCTGGGTCTGCTGCACAGCAGGTGCCAAGCCCCAAGGCTGGGTTCTGGTGTGGCCTTGGCGCCCTTCTGTGCTCCGGCCTTGCGGGTTGCTGGCGAGGCTCACTGTGGGGCCCTGGTGAGGGTGACGGGCCGGCTCCTGGGAACCTGGCTGCAGGTGAGCATTGCGTGGGTGCACGGTGCCGCCACGCCCAGGTTGTGGGCATTTCAGAGTAGAGAGACACCTCCAGGACGAGGGGTGCGCACCCACGCTGTCCTCAGCCAGCCCTTCCCCCATCCCGTGTCTGTTACCAGGAGAGCTGCTCGTTCTGGCATCCCACGGTTCCCAGCAAGGCCAGTCGTGAATACGCAGGCCTGGTGTGTTCTTTCCCCAGAGCTCAGGCGTGTCTTGTGCAGTCTGTTGGGTCGAGACCTAGACATCAGGCAGAGGCTCCTGTCAGGGTGCTCCTCGGCGGCGGCTCCCTGTGGGCCATCTGAAGCCCTTCCTGTTCAGTGGAGGTAGAGCTAAAGCCAAGATGAAATCTGTGTCTTTTCTCTTTTTTTTTTTCCCTTGGCAAGGAAAGTCTTCCACTTAAAGTGAGAACAAGGCGGTGTTTGCCATGTGTCTTCTATCGTGTATTGTATTGTATTAGTCCCAGGAGAAAATAGAGGCAGAATAGTAAGTTATCAATATGAAAATTTGACAGATAAACTATTAGTATGCTAAGTTTAGTGAGTTTGCTGGATACAAGGCTAATAAAAATTAAAACTGATGATGTGTTTAGACTTTAACGTTAAAAAGACATATAAGGTAGGCAAGCGAATGTGGCTCAACTGGTTGGGCTCCCGTTTACCATATGGGAGACCCCAGGTTCGATTCCCGGGGCCTCCTGGTGAAGGCGAGCCGGCCTGTGCGGCGCGGACAGCTGACAGTCCACACAGGGCGGTGAGCTGACGCAACAAAGGGAGACAAGCAGACACAGAAAAATGCACAGCAATTGGACACAGCGAGCACAAGCAGCAAGGGGC
>JAQZBX010113121.1:0-10151 GCA_029593785.1 Cabassous unicinctus | reverse complement strand
CCTGAACTACGGTAATGTCACTGCAAGCCCTGGAAAAAATATAGATTGATTTGGGAGATATTTAGGAGGAAGAATTGAAATAATATGGTTTCTGATTAAATGTGGTTTGCATGTAGAATCAACTTGCAATGTTTCATATGTTCTTTGGCATTTCAGCTAGGTGTACTTATTGTTCATCTATGTAATCTAAAGCAAATACTCCTAGCTCATGTAACAATCCACTTGTCAATCTTTGGAATGAGGTTAGGGTGTCAAAAGATCAAGACATCACACCAATATACTCCATTTGGAATTATGAATACAGTTTGGGACCTGGATTGCTCATCCAAGGACATGTGCCAGAAATCATTGCATAAATCAGGATCTGAGATGAATTAGGAAATTCCCAATTGACTAAGGGAGCATTGACTCTGGGCATCCATCTCATTTTCCCCATTTTTCAGTCTTCTAAAAATTATAGAATTGTCCAAATTTAAGCATGCTTCTCTGTCCCATCACATCAGGTTATGTCTTGTTTTGCAGTGTATGTTTATTTGTCACTGGCTGAAGAAGCCGGGGACATCTTAGACAAGAACCAAAAGGTGCCAATAGCCTTGCTGTGCAAAGGCCTTCCCAGCATATTTCAGGACATTTTTGTTTGGCAGAATCCCAGACTACATTCCGGGAGCTACCACCTGAAGATGTTCTGTTTTTGTAATATCAAATCATAGGGATGCTTCTTGCCAAGTCACATGCTGCTGGCCAGCTGGCCAGGCCTGACCACTTTAAAAATTGAGAGTAGTAGGCAGAAGGACTTGATGACATTGTGGAAATTAGGCCATGCTTACCAACTCATCATTAGAAGTAATTGCCTGCTGGATTCTGAGGCCCTATGGTGTATCCCCTACTCTCCTTCTGATCAGTATCCTGAGTGACATAAAACTGTTCCTGGCTCTATTTATTTGCTCCTTTCTCCCCTAGACAAACCCAGCACCTTATTACTTCCTCTTAAATCCCACTTCCTGTGTTTTGACCGTCAGCCTGTCTGAACCAGCCTAGGAGGGAGGTATGTATTTCTTCCACTTCCTCCACTTCCATCCCACCCTGGAGCTTCCCCCAACCTCAGGAGAGACTTTACCTCACAACTCCTTTCTTGACCTCACCCCTGTGGACCAAGACTGTTCTCTGCAACCAGAATTATCCACTGGACACCATCTGTCCTTCCAGCTGTAATACCACTTTTTTTCAGTCCTGTAGTAAAATATGATCATAGGGCTACCTTCATATATTTATCTTTCTTTTTTTTAAGTTTGGGATTTAAGAAGTTTGCAGTAGCAGGAATTGACTAATGAAATGTACTCCTATTACTTAATAAATGTTATTTTTTTTAACTTATTTTCTTTGGTACTTGTAATTAGAAATATATTTTAAGTCTATACGTTAGACTTGAATCTTGTTAGTTAACAAATACCTGACAAAACCGCACTATTTGATTTAAATGCAATGATTGCCAAACACTATGGTTTAGAATATTCTAGAATTTGCAGCTCTGTAGTTAAACTCAAAAGATACTGCCTTAGGATGTTTGTCCTGTTTATCTGAATATATAAAGATCCTCGACAACTAGTGTTATTTTTGAAAAAAAAATTTTTTAACTCTCAAAGGAAATTACTACCTCATCCTATCAAGTTTTACTACGATGTTTGAGTGTCACTTTCACATTCTTTACATTCTTTTCTTCCCTTGCTTCTTTTTCTAAGATCATATCTTTATTATAAGTGGTTTTAGGTGCTTTATAACTTACATTTTCCTAGAGATCTTTTGGTGGCTTTCATGATAATGTGATGACTTGATGAAGCAGATTTAGGACACAGAGTGTAGAGTCTTCTGAAGGAAAAAAAAAACAAAAAACATATATATATATATACATATATATATATATATATATGCATATGATCTCTCAAATTGCTTTCAAGTTACTTAGATTATTAGTCAACAGAGCAAATATTTTTCTATTCCTTGTCTACTGCAGGACAGCACATATTCACAATTAACTTGGTCTGCTGGGTGCTTTCCTCTTTTGTTTCAGGGTCTCTCCAAAAATCACTGGATATGTTTGACAGTTTTATGATTCCTTATTCCTGAATATTTATCTCTTCATCAATAAGTACTATAGGGACAATGCCTTACCAATTCTTTCTTTCAAGATTTTGTTACCTGTTTATATTCTGACTCCAAAACAAGCCTTGCTTAAAAATAATTCATACTGGGAAATTGAAATGATGGTCTTAAGAATTTAAAATGCCCTAATAATAGCTACTGCTTATTGAATAGCTATCATGCACAATTCATTGTGTTAGGTCCATTTATAGATATTATTACTAATCCTCACAGTAAAAGGATTATTATCAACATTTTGTAGATAAAGGAAACATAACTAAAGCTCAGAAAGGTTATATGATTTATCTAAAGTCACACAGCTAGAAAGTGACAGAACCAGAATTGGCAGTCAATTCTGGCTCTGATTCCCATGCAAATCCTTTCTATTACACCATGTTGCATCAAATGGATGGTCATTCTAAGGTCTGAAGTGGTGGCAGAATGGATCAATTAGAGTAAGCCTAGGAATAGGGGAAAGTAGAACTTTCTGTGTCAGCCAAAAAAAGCTGGGGTCTGAACATAAGGGTATATCCAGGAGTTTCTAATTCTAGAGTGTATTAGCTTTCTATTGCTGCTATAACAAATTACCACAACCTTAGTGGCTTAAAACAATACAAATTTATTATCTTACAGTTCTGTAGTTCAGAAGTCCTACCCAGGTCTCACAGGGCAAAAGTTAAAGTGGCACCAAGGCAGTGTTCCTTTCTGGAGGCTCTAGGACAGGGGTTCTTAACCATGGGGTCTGTGGAAAGATTTAAGGGGGTCCATGAGCTTGAATTGAAAATTAAAAAAAAAAATTTATTCGTGTGGGGACGTGTTAGTGCAGGTGTGATATATTTATTAAATAATACACAGTATAGTGTGGACTTAGTAAGGGGTCTGTGGTTTTCACCTGACTGGCAAAGGGGTCCTTAAAAAAGGTTAAGAACCCCTGCTCTAGGAGAAGATCTGTTTCCTTGTCTTTTCTAGTTTTAGAGGCTACCCACATTCCTTGTGTCATGGCCCCCCTCCACAGTCTTCAAAACCAACAAAGTAGCATTTCTTTCTCTGACTTTCTTCTTCTACCCCCATCTTCCACTTTTAAAGACTTGTGATTACATTGGCCCACCTGGATAACCCAGGGTAAGCTCCCTATTTTAAGATCAATTGGGTAGCAAACTTGGTTCCAGCTGCAACTTTAATTCCCTTTTGCTATGTAACCTAACATAGTCACAGGTTCTGGGAATTAGGACTTGGACATCTTGGGGGGAGGGACATTATTCTGCCTACCACATAGGGCTAGGAACAATGAGACATGAATTCCAAGGTAGATATAGAACTAGGGCATTAGTGTCCTCAGGAGAGGGGAGGAAGGTCATGAGTACAGTCACATAGGTTCAAATCAAATCCAAAATGTCTATTAAAGAGTTGGTAAAATAAGTAAACAGAGGTGACCTGGGTACATGCCATTCACAGAAATCTAGCAGGACAGCATTTGAAAATTAGGTTATAGTTAGTACACTTCAGAGAAGAACATGAGATGTGGAGAAATTGGCAGGAACCTCAGTCAGTAGTGTAATTAGGAGATAGGAAATGAACCCCAATCAGGAGCAGTTGGGACACCAGGGTTAGAAAGGGGTCAAACAAAATGAGTCGGACAAGACTTATTCCAGGACCTTTGGAGGAAGCAGAGCCTCCAGGTAAGTGCGGGAAGGAACAGCCACCTGGGTTAGGGTAACTCAGGGAAAGGAAGTCAGTCCAGTGTGCTGTACGTGAGAGACACAGCCCTGTGACAAATACATTCCTCTTGCAAGTGCTTGGTCAATTTATTTATTGAGTCTGTGTGGTTACCTTGACTACAAATGAAGGTCACTGAAAGGTTTTTGTGTATTCAATTGTTTTAAATATTTGGTTACTCAAGGAACTTAATTGTGTACCTCTCTGTTCACTTTACAGGAGCAGCAATAGGAGAACATCTGGCCAAAGAGTAGTAGGAAAAGCAACTTGTCTTTCTTCTTTGTGATTTCTCCTGTCTTATTTTCAGGAAGAATTTCTTTAAAAACAAACTGTAGTACACTTGTAACATGTAAAAATGTGCTTGGTCATTGTGATAGCATTGGAATTGTGTGATCTGTTGAATAGTATTGGTGAATCCTTTATTCCTCCTTAGAATTACATTCCTTCTTAGAATTACACATGCAAGAAATTGGTTTCACCATTCTGCTGTAGGGGAAACAAAAAAAAATATGGCTAATTGACTAGTTTGCATATAAATGCCAACCTACAGCATGTACCAATAGAGGAATGGGTCCCCACAGAATTAAATGCAAACAAATTTCTAGTCCTACAGGCTCCACTTCACTGCCAAGGTCAAGCAGGTGATTATGCAATAACACCAGATAAGCAGAACCTCAGTGACAATTTATATAGGCTAGGAAAATATGCTAATGTTGTTAAAATATAGTTTCATCTTCTCATTCAAATATATTTGAACTCTTACCAGTCAATGATGATATTTCAAGTCCTTCCAGATTTCAAGGTTATCCGATTGGGAAAAAAACTGTAATCTAATGACCATATCCTTAGACTTATTCATTCCCTTTCTTCTTTCTCTTTTTGTGATATTTGAATATGTAGGGCAATATGCGTCTTGATTCCAGTCTCTATGGAATAGATGTGTGCTGTAACCACTGTTTGCCCCAGGCTTCAGGGTCTATTCAGCAGACAGGAAAACTTCCCAACTTTTAAATTGGAAATCTGCAAGCAAAGAAAGTCCTTAATTCTTTCTTCTCTTCAGCTGGTAAAAACAGAAATGTATCCTGAAATTCATTTAACTTTTGCATTTGAGAGCTACACGGTGTTGCTTGTCTCTGACAGTGTTCAAAGTCTTACATTAAAAATATTCTTTTTTATTCTGGAATTGCAAAGACCAGACCTCAATAGAGGAAAAATAACTCATTCTAAACACTGCAGAGGTTGGCGGTGGCAAAGCAGAAGCTTTTGCCAGTACTTATACCCTTCCATTCAGCAAGCAGGGACCAGAGGAGGACCCAAGAAATGTGAAGGGCAGCGTGGCAGCGAGGAGGGCCAGGTAGACTGGTGTAAAGAGGGCAGTGCAGAGCAGCTGGAAGTAGCACGGGTCTTCCGACTGCTGTCCCTTCTCACAGGTGATGAGTATGAAGGAACCAGTCCACCAGCCAGTAGCATGGGAAGATGAGGGTCCAGGACATGGTGTGCAGGGTAGACAGATAGCTGTTAGGACAGGGGGTCATGTGCAAAGCCATTGCAGGTCCCTGGGTGTCATGGCCAGCCCTGCTACATTGTGTCCCTGGTAGCTGTGGCTACCAGGTGGGTGGGGGTGAGAGTTGGGGAGGGTGACTGGAGGGTCTATAGGTAAAGCTCCAACCGAAATATGAACAAAACCCCTTTCCTTGGTTCCCTTTGGCATGCTTAGGCAGGATAGAACTTTCAACACAACTCTATTAAATAGGAAGGGAGGAGGAAAAGGGGAAGTAAACACAGAGTACAAAAGAATAAAAAACAGCCAGCTGACAACACGCAGGTTTCTGACACTCTTGTGGCAAGCTTGCTTGCTGTTCTATTCCATCTGCACCTGCTGTCTGAAGACAGCTACTTATTCTGAAAACCCTCTCTAAATAACCCTTATCAAGGTTTCCTTTTAATACTCTGTAGACTCAGCTAGACTAGATGCCTTCGGCTTTCAACCTTTCATTGTTCTGGCTTCCAGTCTGAAAAATGCTCCTCTTTCAAAGTAATTGACATCTGGCATAATTTCACCTTTCAGATGAGACCATCATTCCTTACATATCAAGGAGTTGCTATACTTATAGCCATATCTCATGAAACACCGTTTAGGTTTAAGGTTTAAAACAAATCACCAGCTCCTCAAAAATTTAAATGTAGAATTACCATACGAATTGGCAATCCCACTTCTAGGTATATATACCAAAGAATTGAAAGCAGGGACTCGAATAGATATTTGTAGACCAAAGTTCATAACAGCATTATTCACAGTTACCAAAAGATGGAAGTAACCCAAGTGTCCATCAAAAGATGAATGGATAAACGAAATGTGGTATATACATGCAGTGGAATATTACTCAAATGTCGAAAAGAATGAAGTTCTGATCCATACCACTACATGGATGAACCTTAAAGACATCGTGTTAAGTGAAATAAGCCAGACACAAAAGGACAGATATTGTATGATGCCACTTACATGAAATAACTAGAATATGCAAATTCATAGAGACAGAAAGTAGAGTTCAGATTACCAAGGGAAGGGAGGAGCAGGAATGGGGAGTTAATGCAATATGGGTGCAGAATCTCTGGGGTGATGGAAAAGTTTTGGAAAGGGATGGTGGTAGTAGCACAACATTGTGAAAGTGATTAGTGTCACTTAATTGTATACTTAGGAGTGGTTGAGATGGGAAATTTTATGTCATATATATGTTACCACATTTTAAAAAAGAGAGAGAGAGAGACTAGAGAGAGACTAAACAGACAATGATAATTAAATGTAATACATGATCCTGGACTGGATCTAATAACGGAGGAGAAAATGCCCCAAAGGACATCACTGGGACAATGGAAAATTGGAATATGGACTATCTGCTTTATTTCAATGTTAAATTTCTTGAACTTTATAATTGTACTTAATGAGGTTACATAAGTAAATATCCTTGTCCTTAGGAAATACACATGGAAGTATTAAATGGTAAAGGAGAATGAAAACAAAAACAAACCAAAAATATATCACCTTCAGCAATAGAAGATTTGTTCCTTGACATTATTCTTTATTACTCCCTAAAGTAATTTTTAAAATGCTGAATTTGGAATTAGGAAATGTAAATTTGCATCCCAGATCCATCATTAAGTAGTAGTGAGAGGTAAATATAGAGAAAACAAGGTATATACCTTCACTGAGCTTTAGTGTCCTCATCTGGAAAATGGGAATAATAATATCACCTCTACCTGCCTCACCATAATGTCCTGCAGAAAAGCTGTTTTAAAACAGTTTTATAATTACAAAATGTTTAGCAAATACAAGCTATTGGCATTACTGTTGTCTGTGAGCCATCTTATATAAGGCATCTTTAGAGAAAGATAAAGGATAAATAAACAAACAAATATATCAATACTTAACCTGAATAAGGCCCAGTATTAGCATTGCATCACTCTCAAAGAAACACCACTTCAACAACCAAAATAGCAATAATAATGATAATAATAATTGAAAAGCAATTTAAATCTTTACAGAAGTCTCTTAAAAATACCAAATGGGAATTTTGTCCTAATGCACAGCAAAAGTTCTTAAATTTTTCTTTCTTCACCTCTATATATACCTTTCACCTCCTTCAATTCCATCTCGAAGCTACCCGCAAATCTCAAAAGAAATCTCTTCCCCAAACCAGCCTGCTCTGGCTCTTATCCCCCATCCTTTTCACCTTTAGGGCCCATTATTTTATCCTTCCAATATCTCTCTTCTTTTACTCTGTAGAGCAAACCAACCTACCTGGATATCATTCAATTCTCTTCTTCACCTCTTATACCGATTCTGTATAAAAAAGACTCATAAACTCATCTGTATAAAAAAGACTCATAAACACATAATTCTCCTTGTGGATCAAGAGAAAAGAGCTTCTGGATAATTTTTTTTCCCTGTCATAATAAATATTTTGTTTGTTCCCTTCACATCTTGCCAAATTTAGAATGAAACTTGTATTTTCTAGAATCTCCTCCAGAGCATGATTTAGGATGGGGAACCGTGTGGTTCTCCATCAAACACAGGCACCATGTCACCCTTCATTTGTTATTTACTTTGGCCAATTGTTCTTTTAGTTCTTCAGAACTTTTGCATAGCTGCTACCCTGTTTAGATCTTTTGTTTGCATTATATTTCTCAATCCCGTCTAGAAGTGAGATCATAAATACATGGCATACTTGCTGCTACCTCTCCCTCCAATGCTCATGTTAAATATCACTAATGGTTACACAAACTAAATGGTTAAAAATTAGAAAATCAAATGTGTCACTCTTGGGGATAGGAATGGAAATTAAGGGGAACACTCAAAGTGAGAAGGGAATGCTAAAGAAGCAATCAATGCCTTCTCTCCAATAAGTGGCAACTAGATATTTGAGGGCTTTTAACTCTGCTCTCAAGTACAAGTGTGCCTTGAGGTACATCCACTCACTTAAATACATATAGACAAAGACTAATTAAAAAACAACAATAACAATATCCAACACTTACTCACACAGGGAGATTAAAATTATTGAGTGCCTACTTTATGTCAGTCTATTAATACAGATACAATGCAAGTGGAAGCTAAACATAAATGAGAACTGACCTATTAAACTGATGTGAACATCTATTGAACCCAATTAAATTATCACTCAGTAGCTATCATTTGGCATACTTTAATAGTCAAATCTCATACAGAAGGTAATGCAGAGATGACTCAACAATATTCAACAAATATTTGAGGGCCAATTTGGGAAAGATCAGTGCATAAAACAAAAATTCCTGCTCTTGAGCTTATATTTTAACTGGAGGAGATATACAAAAAGCAAGAAATGTAATAAATGATGAAATAAATTGTATGAAATGTCAGAAGGTGTTGGGTGCAATGGAGTAAAGAAAACAGAGTGTGGCACATGAGATGGGGAGTCCTGAGGACTGGGAGTAGATTGCAGCTTTAAGTAGGTTAGAGCAGGTCTCATTGAGAACAAGGTAGTTGAGTCAGGATTTAAAGGAGGATCTCCAGCACTGGTTACTTCCTGGGGTGACTTCTACCTTCTCTGCCTTTTGTATGCCTGGCTGAATTTCCTGAAGGTACCAGTGAATCTCTGCTGGTACAGAATGCATGTTGGTTCACCATGGATCTTTTAGACAGGGAGGCTGATTTAAACACTTCCAAGCAGGTTGAGCCAGATTTGCCTTCCCTTTGTCTAAGTGAAGCACTTGTTCATGCCCCGCTCAGAACTTTTAGATTTTGAGGAATCACTGTTTCCTCAAACTACTGGCTTCTGATGGTTTGATGTATTCTTATGAATTTTATTATAAAAATTAGAAAAGTTTAGAATATATTTATCAAGCTCAGGGTCAAGCACTCTATATACATTATCTCATTTAATTTTCACAATAATTCCATGAGGTAGGGAATGTTACTTCTATCTTACAGGTGAGATAGTTGAGGCTTAGGGAGATTAAATAATTTATTCAAAATCACATAGCTGGTAAGTGTGAGAGTCAGGACTCAAGTTTATCTGATTCTAGAGTCCTTATAGCCTATATTCAGTAACTAAATTTAGTAGTTAATTAAATGTATTCCTCCATAAAAACTTTAAAATGTATGGTAAAGATCATCTAATTAAAGGTTTTTTGAAGCCATTGCTTCAGCCATCTTTAGTAATTTATACTTACAAAAAATGTGACATTTGTTCTCAAAATGCTTCTGATTGGTCTGGTGTTGTGGTTTTCCAAATTTTATTTAGGAGCAGATTCCTTTACTAAACAAAATCTCACAATTGAAAATGGAGTCAGTCACAGTCCTAGCATGGAAAATTCAAACACAGATTGAAAACTCAAAACGGGTGAGTGAAAAAAGTTTAATGAAGGGACTGTTGGCAAAGTCTGGGTGGGGCAAAGGGAAACCAGTAAGGGAAGGTGAAAGTCACCTTCAGGACTTGTCACAGCGGGATGTCATTGCCAACCCCAGGCCTGAAGTGGAAAGGGAGAGGGCAGAGTGGTTAGCAGAACCTGGTAAGAACTGACACTAGAGGAGAGGGCCACAGATAACATTTGTGGACTTGAGAATGCAGCCATTGTCAAATCACAGTCCAGAAAGGAAGGAATCAGGGGAACAAATACTTCTGCTTCTCTCTCCTCCTGCCCTCCAATTTCCTGATAATCCTCCCACTGATTGAACTCAACAGAAAGCTAGAGGGCAGGGAAGCGGGTGTGGCTCAATGGATAGAGCTCCCGTTTACCATATGGGAGGCCCCGGGTTC
>JAQZBX010113120.1:0-10138 GCA_029593785.1 Cabassous unicinctus | reverse complement strand
TGCTTTTCTGTGTCTGCTTGTCTTCTGTTTAGGCAGCAATGGGAACCGATCCTGGAACTTTCCAGAGTGGAAGAGAGGCTGCTCAATCTCTTGCAGCATCTTAGCTCCCTGGTCTGCTGTGCCTCTTATTGTCTCTTCTCTGTGTCTCTTTTTGTTGCACAGAGAGCTGGTGCAGCAAGATGATGCAGGCCAGCACTCCTGTGTGGGCCAGCTTTCCTGCGTGGGCCAGCACTTGTGTGCAGGCCAGCACTCCACGGGGG
The DNA here is from genome assembly GCA_029593785.1 of Cabassous unicinctus. NCBI lineage: Eukaryota > Metazoa > Chordata > Mammalia > Cingulata > Chlamyphoridae > Cabassous > Cabassous unicinctus. The sequence goes on along the minus strand of JAQZBX010113120.1, from coordinate 9,878 downwards.
CCAGCTCGCCGCGCGGGCTAGCTTGCCTTCACCGTATAGGAGGCCCCAGGAATCAAATCCTGGACTTCCTATATGGTAGACGGGAGCCCAATCATTTGAGCCACATCTGCTTCCTTGTCTCCATTTTAAAGAGGTGGAGACTGAGGTCCAGGCAGGTTCAGCAGTGCCCAGCGTCACACAACTAGGTAACAGGAGAGTAAGGATTAGGGTTACCCTATAAAATAGCTGAAATTCAAATTTTACTGGGTGTCCTGTATTTTTATTTGCTAAATTGCCAACCCTAGCTGAAATACATGCACAAACTGCAGACTGTGTTCTCTTAATCCTTCCATTTTCCTGCCTCTTCAGAGAGGAAGGTAATTTCCAGGGCTACCTTCGAAGACATAAGAGAGCTCCTCCTTGGAACCTTGCAGCTCCTTTCCTCAATGACACCTCCATGCCCTCAAACCCAAATGCATGGACCTTAGCCAGACCGTGAGGAGTCTGGGAGTACATGGTTTCTGCAGATTGATGAATTACAGATGCATGGTAACAGAACCCACCTTTTCTATCCTAAAGCTCCACATCCAGACAAGTAGGCTCTATTTTTCTCAGAACTCCAGGGACTCGCCTCTCTCCAAATGGAAGCCCCTTAATGCTTTAGCTTTGGCACTAGACACAGTGGTTCTCAAAAGTCAGGCTGATGGCTACTGCATGGGAATCATTAGGGCTGATATTAAAAAACAGTTGCATGAGCCAACTCCAGATCTGGAGGATCTGTGTCCCCAGGGTTGAAGCTAGGGGTGTCTAGAGTTTTAATTAGCTCCCCCGGTATTCTATTAGCTACCCAAGTTTGATGACCACAGTCCAGATGTACTCCCAGAGCCCTTGCCCAGTCTCAGGAGCTCCTCCTTCTTCTTCAGGGCTTAACCAACAGCACATCCCACCCACAGCTGCCCCAACCCCTCGTACCTTCTGCCTTCCTTATTACTCAGAATCCCTTCTAAGTCTCTCCTCCAGTCCCACCCTTGGCTATATCCTCCATTCATCACTTGTTTATTCTTCCCACTGCAGAGCTGAGTCCTGCCTGATTTTTCTCTCCTACCATTGTTCTGGATCTTCCTTAGTCAATATCTGAACCATCATTATCTCCATATTCTCACAATGCATTTTTTTCCACATCTGCAGTCGTGGAATCTTAGCAGGTTAGCTCTGTGGACAAGACCTCAGAGAAAACCCTCATTGCACAGATGGAAAAAAGGCGGCTTTGAGTGATGAGGCAACCCTCCCAGGTTGCAGAGAGAGCTTGAGGGGAAGCTGCCCTTAGAACCTGGTTTCCTGAGGCCGAGGCACACACTCACACAGTGTCTTGTATTTACAAGGACAAATGGCAAAGGGTAGAGTTTGAGCTAGGTCACTGCAAAAAAAGATATTTGGTGCATTCTCACCCCTTCTCCTAGGATGGTTTTAATGATTAGAAATTTATTTTTCTGTAAATTTACAGCTGTTGTAATTTTTTTTTAAAAAAGGAAAGAAATCTATTTATGAGTGGTCAACCCAAATCATCTGGCCACAGCCTAGGAATTCTTGGAGTTTCCAAAATGTGAAATAAGTATACCTATGCCTGTCAACCATTTAATTATCTATGTGCACTTTGTAGAAACCAATATTCCACTACCAACGAACTGCACTGATGGGTGAGACCCATGGGCAGTGGCCTAGGGGAAGCTGGGTGTCCCTTACAACCTTGAGCTTAGAAGCTAGACAAGCACCTCAATTATTGTTTAAAAACCCACCCTAGAGCTGCCTTCTATTAGCAATTCAGCCAGAACAGAATCCCCAGCACTTTTAGGGCATGTAGTGTACAAGAGAAAGCATATGCAATCTTATTTGAGACAAGGCTTAGAGATGAGATAGGTGTCTGCCCCCCACTGCTGTCCAAATCAGTGAGGAGCAAATCTAAGCACTGAGATCCTGGAAATGGAGGGACCCAGGCTCTCTGTAAGGCTCTCACAAAAGGAATTGTGAGTGAGGGACCTACTATGTGTCCAAGATATGCTGGATGCTGGAGAAGTGGGTGGAGGCAAACAGGGAGGGAAGGATTGTTACCAGAAGTGAAAGCTACCACGGAGCCCCTGCATTGGTAGGCAGGGGACTTCTGCTGCAGCTGGTAGAAGGTTAGGTGAGAACACAACCTTTAGGTTTGGGGGGAAGGGGAAGAGATCTCTGTGGTCCATATCACTCCATATCATTTGTGATTTCACTCACATTATATCATTTAGCGTTTGTGTGATATTGGTCAAGTTACTTAACCTTTCTCTGCTTCCATTTCTTCATTGGTCAACATAGATCATTTTCTCTACTTTGCCAGATTGTTGTGATGGTTTAATTAAATTAGATATGAACTGCCCAGTAAAGTGTCTGACTCCTAGGCATAATAATAGAGGGTCACCTAGTGTCACCATCCAAATGTACCATTTGAGAAAAAAAAATCTGTCCTTCTGCTTATTTGGATTAGAGTTCCAAGAGTAAATTCTGGATGGAGGTTGATTTTGTCACCAAATTACCAAAATGATTTGTTCACGTGGCACTGTGGCAAAGCATGGCAAAAGGAGGAGGGAAAGAGTGAGAAGAGGAAAGAAAGGGTAGAAAGAGGGAGAAGCAGTCAGGAATGGGAAGAGAGACTGTGTCAGACATAAGAGCCAGGTGGGAGAATTATTTTATGTTCACTTTTGACAAGCCATTCATAGCCCACACAAAGGAAAGCAGTGCTGTAATAGATAATTATTTAGATAGTATCTGCTTAATCAGTCTCAAATGGTACTCAGTTACTAGAGAATTAGAAATCCTTAATTATTGGTGTGGAATTTCAAAAGGAGAGCCCAGGATATATGTAAATACCCCAGCTGGGTGCCCAGGTGGGACTCAGGCCTGCCAGGCTGCTGTCATTCGTTCATTCATTCATTCTAGGCCGATGTTTTCAGAAAGCAGCAGGGACAATTAAAGGCTGGCGGAGAACAGCTGGGTTCCTGGAGGAACCAGTGGAAGCTAAACTGTGCCTAAAGCTATAGTTAAGTAGCTGTGCCTTATCTGTGGTGTTTGACTATATATATTTTAAAAAGCACAACACATGGTACATGCTGGATGAGTCAATGAGTGAGGTGGGGAAGTTTTTCATTAATTTAACTCGTTTTCTCTCTCTCATGTTGGCCCCATTTCACAAAGCAGTGGAAATAAGATTTATGTCTGGGAGAGGTGAGACCAATTATAATAATGTAACACTTTGTGCTGGGCATTGTACTTTATTAATTAATATAACTCTCAATAACTGCCTTATGAGGTAGGTACTATTATTATTTTTTTTTTAGGAGGTCCCGAGGATTGAACCCAGGACCTCGTACATGGGAAGCAGGTACTCAGCCACTGAGCTGCATCCACTCCCCAGTGAGGGTATGTTTTTTGTTGTTGTTGTTTGTGTTTTTTAGGAGGTACTGGGGATTGAATCCAAGACTTTATACATGGGAAGCAGGTGCTCAACCACTTGAGCTACATCTGCTCTGCTAGGTACTATTATCATCCCCATTTTTAAAACTTTTTAAAATTGAAGTTCATCATTCATACATGAACATACGTAAACAATAAGTGTATAGTACATGGTGTGAACTAACAAAACAAACCCCATTTTAAAGATGAGGAGACTGAGGTGCAAAGGTCAAGGAACTTGATCAACTTCCCACCCCCTGAAAGGTGTAGTTGAGAATCACGGTTGAGAATCTGGTTCCAGAGTTTGCGTTTCTAACCCTGAGGCCACACTTCCTCCCAGTTTGGTGTCTGAAGAGCTGTTTCTTCCCCCCAGAGCAGTGAGGCTTGGAAAGGACCAGTGAGGAAGGCAGAGCCTAGGGTCAGGGAGCACATGTCATTTCCTGGATCCCAGATGTCCACATAAGGGTTGGTGCGCCAGCCTGTGGAGTTTCTGGCATCTGACTGGTGTGGGTGCTGGGCCTCTTCTCTCCTACCCAGCCTACTTCTGGGCTCTTCCCTGGGGGCGCCCTCCTCAAGGACTTCCCAACTCTTTCAGGAGGCTAACACTCCACATGTAACTTTTTTAGAGGATTCCCAAGATGACAATTTATGCCCATTTTGGATAACATCCACCCAGTGAGCAGAATTCCTCCCCCTACAGGAGGTTCCACTCCAGAGCCAAGGCACCCTATGGGTAACTCAGATGAAGTGCCAGAGATTCTTTGTGAATGGCCACCTCAAAGCTATGCTGGTGGGTTAACACTTGAATGACCACATGGAGCCTTAACTAAAAAGTAGACGTTCATCTGTGGTATAAGAGGAAGGGTGGTATTAGTTTCCTAAGGCTGCCATCACAAAGCACCACAGACGGAGTGATTAAAACAGCAGAAATGCATTCTCTCACTGTCCTGGAGGCCACTGAAATGAAGGTGCCAGCAAGGCCAGGCTCCCGCTGAAGCCTGCAGGGGAGGAGCCTTCCTTGCCTCTTCTTAGCATCTGGTGGTTGCTGGCAATCCTTGGCAATCCTTGGTAATCCTTGACAACCCTTGGCATTGCTTGGCTTGTAACAGCATCACTCCAATCTCTGCCTCCATCATCACATGGCTTTCTCCCTGTATGTCTCAGTGTCCCAATTTCCCTCTTCATATTAGCATTGGATTTATAAGTCATTGGGTTTAGGGCCCACCTTCATCCAATCTGACCTCATCTCAACTTGATTATATCACCAAGAGCCTATTTTCCAATCAGGTCACATTCACAGGTACCTGGGGTTAAGACTTGAACATATCTTTTGGGGGACCTGATTCAACCCAGTACAAGGAACTATTCCTAGAAAAAGGAACTTTTCTATTGCTTGGGTTTGAAACATCAAGGGAAAAGCTATAAATGCTAAGGAGATCATATAGGAGTTTCCCTCTCCAAGGAAAAGTCAGGCTCTTGTGTTATTTCCCATGTGTGTGTATATGTGCATGTATGTGTGTACATGTGTATGTATGTATTTTGCCCCAACACAGAGTATGGTGGAAAGTGGCTTGGCCCATAAGCCAGGAGTACTAAGCAGCTCCGACTCTGCCACCATTAGCTGCATGACTTCAGATAAGACAGCTGCCCTCTCTTGGCCTCTCTACCGTAACTTGTAAGGTACTGGAGTTGGAGGAGAGGGTCTAATCCGGGATTTAGAGCCTTCTGGCAGTGATGCAGGGACCACCCTCTTAGCAGCCGCTGATAATAAGCTCCACCCAGGTCCAGGTTCCAAGTACACCCCCCCCCCACGCTGCCACCCTGACTTAGCCACCCATGAGAACTGCCTCTACCTCCCCGTCGATATTTCAACACTCGTCTGCCTCCTTCTTGCTTTGCTGTGGGGGCGAAAGCCACAAGCAAATAGGCATGTCCCAACCTTGATTCTCACAGCACTGCCAAGCAGGCTGTTCTCAGAGGCGATCCCCATCCTGACCCAGACTTCCAGCCCACCTCACTCATCTCTAGACTGCTTTGTTCCTCCAGTCCTAGCACAGGACTCGGTTTCAACACAACTGAGCAGATCCCAATCTTCCCGGGCCTGCCCCCTCCCCAGGCGCTGCCTCCAGCACCTTGCTCACTTGTCTTGGAGACTTGGCTCATTGTCTCAGACAGATGGAAGCACCCCACACCTTCCCAGGTTGCTTGGGTCCCAGACAGGAGTGGTGACAGCAGCATGCGGGGGGGCGGGGCTGGGGGCAGGGAGAGGAGTTACACAAGTCTCCTAAGAAGGGGCAGTGAGAGCATCTATTTATTATTTTTCTGCAGATTTATTGGGCTGGCAGAGCCCCACCCTTGGTGAGAAAAGAGTTCAAAGATGGTGGTGGTGGCAGCAGCGTGGCACGGACAAGAGGGTTTTGGGCCTTAAGAGGTGGTTCCATATCTCGTATGACCATGTGAACCCCACTCCACTTGGGTCCTCAGAAGAAGTTACCATTTGGGGTACGTTCACAAGGCATCCCAAGCAAGCGCTGCAGATTCTCATAGTCTGAAAGGCTGTGTCAAGGCATTGCCCTTCTTAAGTGGAAAAAAGGTATAAGTTAGTCCATTTACAAGCTACTATTAAGAGTTTGCTTTTTGCCAACAATTGACCTTCACTGCCAGTCTGAGTTCAGTTAATTCTGAGCACTAATAGAAGCAAAAATAAACTCTAGAGTAGCAAATGTCAGGGCTCCCCAGACATCAACACTTTGATCCTCTCTGAGGATTTATACTTTCTTCCTATACCTTCTCTCTTAGCTGTTATCTAGACCTCCTGCAAGCCCTATCCTAGCTCTCATGTCCTTGATCAAACCTTCCCTGACCACCTCATGCCTCTCAATTGCACATCTTCTGAGCATAGCCACCCACATAGTTTGGCCCTGGATTGTACAATATTGTCTGTTGTTCACTAACGCGTCTTATCTGTAAGTGGTAGCTCCCTAAAGAATTTTGAGAACTGGAAAGCATATCTTTTACTTCTTATGAAGTTCATCTTCCATTATTTTCTGGCACAGTGTTGATCACAGAGTTGGGGCTCAATAAATGCTTGTTTGATGGAGAACGATAATGCAATCGTTAGTAGATGAAAGAAGCCAGAGAGAAGATACAACTCTTCCACTCCCATGGAAGAGAAGGTGATGCTTCTCTGTTGTGACCCAAGCTTCCCTTCATTCCCTGGCCCCCGTTTTGGGGGCCATGTGAGTAGCTGTGTCAAGCGTCACTTCCCACCTGAGGGACCTCAAGTTGTTGGGAGTTTCCCATACTCTTCTCAATCCCTGCCACTTACCCTTTACGTATGGCAGTATAACAAGATGGAAGAAATTCCATCAGCCTGGGTCTCCAAGTAGCCATAAAGTCATGTGGTGTAACAGGGAATAGATTTTGATGTGTAAAGCCCCTGAGATGTGGAGTTTGTTTTTTGCTGCAGCAGAGCCTAACCTAACTAATATAACTCCTAGTCTCCTTAAATATTTTTCAGACATAAGAATGATCTTCAGATTGGAAAGGGCAACACAGAAGACAAAGAGAAATAATTTTAGCCCAAGTTAGGCCAAAAAAGCATATCTGGCCCAGTGTTTCTCAAAATCACCCAAGATGCTCATTAAAAGTACAGATCCCTGGACCCCACCTGGACCTAAGGATGGTGCCCATGCATCTGCCTTTTTAGGAAGTTCTCAGGTAATTCTTGTGTACAGTTAGGTTAGAGAATCTCTGATCCCACCACTTTAAATGAGTTATTCTAATATCAGTGGTTCAAATCCCTGGCTGCACATTCGAATCACCAGGGAAGCTTTTAAAAAAGTGCCGATGCTCTGCCTCAACCCTAGAAAGCTTTTGAAAACCGGTCTGGAAAAGGGCTTAGACATTTTTTGGTTGTTTAAAGTTCATCTGACGATTCTAATATGAACCACAGATCTGAATTAATTGTTAAACTGTTTTCCATTCTTCTTTCAGTGGGTTAAATAAAAAGGAATGGTTCCAAGACTGAGGCATGAGTCAATCTGAACATAACTGGCACAGTGTTCTGATTTATACATTCATGGCCTTCAACAAGAACAACCAAAAACATCCTCATTCTGCAAGGGCGCGTCCCCATCACCTTCACATCTTCACCCACCACAGACGCATCGCATTTGAAACCAGTGTGCGTGGATGGCCTCGTCCAAATGAAGGGGTTCTGTGGCCACCAGAAACTGCATCTTCACAAAAAGAGTGCTTCCTTTAGAAGGTCCAGCTTTCACCCATGCTTTCATGTCTCCCAGTTTTACTTCAATGTCCTCATCTGCAAAAAGATGGGCTTAACAGCAATTTTTATTGTAGACAGAGCTTTTGAGGATTAAATTCAACAACAGAAAATTGCACACATACACACACTCATGCACACAAAACTTTTGAGTTTTCGATTTCACACAGGTGTGTAGATTCCTTATAGGAAAAGCCACTGTCAGTAATCTCTGAGAATTCCTGGAAAGTTAAAGATGTTCCACTTGACAGGATATGAGCAAATGTTATTATTGTGGGGTTTTTTAGAGATTCAATTTGCCAGTAGTGGAGGATTTTTGCATCTATATTCATAGGGGATATTGGTCTGTAATTTTCTTCTCTTGTGGTATCTTTTTAAAAAAATATATTTTTAAATTTATTTTTAAAAGATACTTAGATTACATGAACTTTTACATTAAAAATATAAGGGATTCCCATATGCCATACTCCCCACACCTCCCACTTTTCCCCACATTAACAACTTCTTTCATTAGTGTGGTACATGCATTGCAACTGATGAACACATTTTGGAGCATTGCCACTAGGCATGGATTTTAGTTTACATTGTAGTTTACACTCTCTCCCACTCAATTCTGTAGGTTATGGCAAGATATATAAAGGCCTGTATCTATCATTGCAATGTTCTTGTGGTAGCTTTATTAGGCTTTCATATTAGGGTGATGTTGACCTCATAGAATGAGTTAGGAAATGCTCCCTCCTCTTCAATTTTTTTCAAAGACTTTGAGCAAGACTAGTGTTAATTTTTCTTGGAATGTTTGATCAAATTTTCCAGTGACATCATCTGGTCCTGGACTTCTTCTTGTTAGGAGGTTTTGATTATCGATTCAGTCTCTTTACTAGTAATTGGATTGTTATAATCTTCTATTTCTTCTTGAGTCAGTGTAAGTTGTGTGTTTCTAGGCATTTGTTGGTATATAGTTGTTCATGGTGTTCCCTTATAATTCTTTTTATGTCTTTGGGGTCAGTAGTAATGGCCCTGCCTTTAATCTGATTTTCATTAATTGTATTAGTCTAGCTAAAGGTTTTTCCATTTTATTGCTCTTTTCAAAGAACAAATTTTGGTTTTGTTTATTCTCTCTATTGCTTTTTTAAATTCTCTATTTCATTTATCTCCACTCTAATATTTATTTTCTTCCTTCTGTTTACTTTTGGGTTTATATGCTCTTCTTTTTCTAGATCCTCCAGTTGTAAGTTTTAAGTCTTTGGTTTGATATCTTTCTTCTTTTTTATATAAACATTTAGAGCTATAAATTTCCCTGTCAGCATTGCTTTGCTACATCCCATAACTTTTGGTATGGTTTGTTTTCATTTTCATTAACCTCAGGATATTTCCTAATTTCCCTCATCTTTTCTTCCCCATTGGTTAAGAGCATGTTGTTTAATTACCACACATTTGTGAACTTTCCAGTTTTCCTTCTGTTATTGATTTCTAGCTACATTGTATGGTTTCAATATATTTTTTAATTTATTGAGACTTGTCTTGTGATCTACTATATGGTCTATCCTGGAGAATGACCCTTGTACACCAGAGAAGACTGTGTATTCTGCTGCTGTTGAGTGTGCTCTATATATTCCTGTTAGATCTAGTTGTTCTATAGTATTGTTCTTTTTTGTTTCCTTATTGATATTCTGTCTAGATGTTCTATCCATTTTGGAAAGTGGTTTATAGAAATCTCCTACTATTAAGGAAGAAGCATATATTTCTCCCTTTAAACCTGTCAATATTTGCTTCATATATTCTTGGGGCTCTGCCCTTAAATGCATATATACTTGTAATTGTTATATCTTCTTGATGAATTGACCCCTTTATCAGAATATAGTGACCTTCTTTGTCCCTTGTAACTATTTTTTTTTTTTACTTAAAGTATATTTTTTCTGATATTAGTATAGATACCCCTGCTCTTTTTTGATTTGCTATTTTTTATAGTGTATATTTTTCAATCCTTTCACTTTCAACCTACTTGTGTCTTTGAATTTAAGGTGAGTTTCTTGTTTACAGCATATAGTTGCGTCATGCTTTTTTATCCTATCTGCCAATCTGTTTTTGACTAGAAAGATTAATCCATTTACATTTAAAGTAACTACTAACA
>JAQZBX010113119.1:0-10135 GCA_029593785.1 Cabassous unicinctus | reverse complement strand
GTTTAAGCACTTAGGCAAGAAAAAGATATAATAGGCATCCAAATTGGAAAGGAAGATGTAAAAATTTTCTATGTGCAGATGATATGATCCTATACATAGAAAGCTCTGAGAAATCTACAACAAAGCTTATAGAGCTTATAAATGAGTTCAGTAAAGTGGCAGGTTATAAGATCACTGTGCAAAAATCAGTAGCATTTCTATACACCAATAATGAGCCACCTGAGGAGGAAATCAAGAAAAAAATTTCATTTACAACAGCAACCAAAAGAATCAAATACCTAGGAATAAATTTAACTAAAAATGTAAAGGAGGACCTCCAGGAAAAGGCAATGGAGTAGGTAGGCAGAGACTGACCCTCTCACAAAAAAACAGGAGAGAAGGCAGGTACCTATATCTAAAGGAGGTGCTTTCAATATCTATAGAACAGGAAGGTAATTTGAGTCATCTAGGAGTTTACTGGAATGATAAAGAAGAAAACTGTGAGTTGCTCACTCCTGTGGCTGGAAACAGCACATATATCCCTTCCTCATTGCAAGTAGCCTCAGTGTCCCTTGCTCAATGCTGACAAGGGACTAGGAGCGGGGCATTGCCTCAGAGGAAGTAGGGTCTTGCAGAGGATAGACAGTGGTTTCTTTGTGGTGAGTCTGGACACCTGAGCCCCCTTTGAATTTCAGAAGTGACCCAGACTAGATTGGGAGAGGGGTGGCTGGATTCGCTAAGGCATGCCATCAGTCATGCCTGATCCATGGGGAGAGAAAGCAATTAGATTAGAAAGGAGGCAGAGACAGGCACCTAATCAGCAGGACTCTAGAAAACTTTAGTAGTTTAAACATGCCTGGGAGAAAGGGGTCAGATAGCTCTCTGAAGACACTTTAACATAAGGGGACAATTTAGCTTAGTAGAGGAATTCCTGCCTTGCATATGTGAGGTCTCTGGTTAGATTTTGGGTTGATCCAAAGAGTGATCTACCTGGTTCACAGGGAACATTTAGACATTCTTTTTGTTTAAGGCTTTTTGGATCTGCTCCCCAGCCAGCAGTCCCTGGGCTCTGGGCTCGACCCAGGGTAGGGATGTGCCATCCACACGCAAACTAAAGTAAATAGCTTGTAATTTTATGAATGGGGTCCTGGGTTTCCGCGGCCCCTGGCCCATGTCGATAAATGCTTGGAAGTTGCGAACCGCAGTTACTTTTACCAGGATCTATCAGAGGTTGTCTGCAGCTCGGGTTGTTTTCACTCAAACTCCTGGAAAATGTGGATGACCTTGAGGGTAATTTGTGTGCCTTAGAAATGAGGCAGCAGCATACCGAAAACCGGGGAATTGGAAGGTTAACAAATGACATTGGACTGAGGCCGAACTCCAGGTGCCCTGTCCGGAAGCGCGTGTGTGAGCGTGGAAGCTGTAGCCCCTGGTGAACCCAAAAATGAGCGGTGGGGCGGGGAACAGGAGTGGAACAGCTGACTGAAATTGCATCACACATGGCTCAGAACGCACGGATGATATGGTATTTGGTGCAGGAGAGTTTCCAAATTTGAAAACGGTTTTTGGGAAATTTAGCCCCTCATTGTGGTGTTGGTTACTGTGATGGTTAAGCTAATGTGTCAATTTGGCCAGGTAATTGTGTACAGGTGTTAGGTTCAACAAGCAGTGAGATAATTGTAATACAAGAACATCTATGGACTTTGATCACCAGTGAGTTTACTGCATGGATGGCTGATTACATCTGCATCAATCAGGGAGATTGCATCAGCAACCAGTGACGCTTTTATCGAGTCAGTTGAATGCCTTAAAAGGGAAAGTGATTTCAACATTCAGAGAGAATTTCCCAGCTTGTCTTTGGACAGCCAACTTCTCCCAGAAACTCATCAAGGACCTTTCATTGGACCTTCATCCGAGCCCCTGGTTTGCAGCGGTCGTGTGAGAGACTCTTATAAAATCTCATATTATTGACAGACATCTCCTGTTGATTCTGTTTCCTGAGAGAACCCTGACTAATACAGTTAATTTATGGTTACAGGATATAAAGTGTATGGGCAAAGTCTGTTTCCACCCTTGCTCTTTCTCAAAAGCCTTGAATAACTTTGCACCTCATTTTTTAGACACTGTACGGGGAAGACATGTTTTTTAGAGTTGAAGGAAGAGCATGGGCTCCTTGAGGGCAGGGATTGTACCATGTTCATGTTTGCAGGCTGATCACTGCTCTGCACAAAAACAGGAATGAGACTTTTGCATGTTTTCATGATTCTCATTAAAGGGTTTGAAAGCATCGGTTCAGGAGCTAGATATAACCTGGAGGGAAACAGAGTGACTTTTTTATTGAAATCAATAAAGAAAACTGAGGGAGAGTTTTAGGAGTCTAGGTTTGTGGGTTTTGGACCTGGGTGATACAGTACAGTTTATCTCATAGAAGGTATTGGAAAAGTGCAACATCCATTTCCATTAGCTCTTCGTAACCCTTTAACTGATGTTTCAGTATTCTACCACATTCTTCCAAAACCTGATAGGTGTTCTAAATTTATGGAAAACAAGTAAGTCTCCTGAGGTCATGGGGATAAAGCCAGATTTTTGTCATACAGTTTCTTTCTTGTCACATGGACCTTTTGGGAGTGTCAGTGAAGGCTTGGATGGGAGGAAGTGGGAGGAATCTGGGTGAACTGAACATGTTTGCATGTTTATCTCCAGGAAAAGGTGTTGTTCTGAGAGGAAGGAGATTAACACACTGGTTGAGACGGGGGTGGTGGTAATTGGGTCCACTGATGAGGAGCTGAAAGTTTGGGACAAAAGAAGGAAAACCTTAGGAGTTTGGTTTGGTTTGTTGGAGGTGCATTTCGCAGAGAGAAAAATGGCATCACATCAAATAGTTTGGAGACATTGCATACACCAAATAAATTGTTTGTTACTAAATAATATGTTATTAGAATGCCTCTAGAGAAGAAGCAAGAAAGATTAGGCTTTTTGATAGCATAAAGGTATAGCATATTTTTGAGTTTAAGTAAAAAAGAAATTGCATGAAGAAGTCAAAAAAAGAAATGTTTACTCAACTAATTTTTTTTTAAGAGTCTGCTGAGTGCCAGAAATTTGCTAGGCATTAAGGACTTGATGAGAAAAAAATGGCTGTTGTGAGTTTTTTTCTACATGCCATTTGCTTCCCCTTCTCTCTGAATAAAAAGCTCCTCTCTGCTGAGGACTTTCTGAAGCTCTTGAGGCAAGAAAGGGTAGAAATGCACAGAACATTACTTGATGAAGCAAGCACTCAACCCCTGGGCTACATCTGCTCCCCAATGAGTTGTTTTTTCCACTAGTTTGTTTGTTTTTAAGAAGTACTAGGAATCAAATCCAGGACCTTGTACATGGGAAGCAGGCACTTGACCACTTAAACTACATCTGCTCCCCAACTTTCTGCCCTTTGATCCTCTCTACTCCTTGAGCATCCCTCTAAGGCAGATGATGGTAGCCCCATTTTACAGAAGAGGAAAATGAGGCTCAGAGCAGCTCTGGAACTTGTTCTGGGTGACAAGCTGGAGGATAGTGGAGCAGAAATTTAAAGCTAGGGCTTTTTGATTCCAAAATGTGCTTTTTTTCCAGGAGAGAATTGACAGTTGACTAGAGGTGGTCTAGCAGAGTGCCTTCTTTGGGCAATGAAGGGTCAGAATCAGAGGTGTTCAAAGAATTGCTGTGTTAATGAGCTGCAGTGCTTGTGGTGCAGCTGAGTTAGCACCCAGTGTCCTGCCTTTCTGCCTGGTGGTGGTTTAGTTGTTTGTTTCTTTGTTTGTTTGCTTTAGGGGGTATTCCACATGACCTTTGGGAAATCTGAGTTTACTGCTGTGTTAAGGTGACAAGACTTAGCTGAGATTGTGTCCCAGTGCTTCCACTTGCCACCTGTGTGAACTTGGCCAAATTACTTTCTCTCTCCCTGTACCTCAGTTTCTTTATCTGGATAGCGGGATAATATTCACATTTCATCAATTCTAACACAGTACAATTTGTCCCATCTTAATATTTCTGGGGAAAAAACATCTTATAATCAATGGTCTTAGAGTTATCATTGGCAAAGACTTACTTTCTTTGTGCATACAGTCAGTGTGGTCTTAGACTGCATGAAATTTGATAGTGCATCCTTATACGTAGTTGTGAAGATTAAATGACATCACATGTCCCTGGAAAATAGTTGAGCACGCAATAAAAATTGCTGCTGATAATGATAGAATAAACGGTTAACTGGTTGGTAGCTGGTAGGTAGCTCTGAAGTAAAACTGGGGAGCACCATGTGAGATTTGCCACTCAGATCCCAGACAATAATATATGATCTGTCAGCTGGAGGAAAATTTTCCAGTTTTATAGGAGCTCTGTCCTTTTGCTGATTCTTGTCCCCATGAGAAACATTAACTTCAAGAGCTAATGAGCCATGGACAGACAGCTCCGTTTGTCCTGCCTATTCATTAAGGTCTTTGTCAACTTTAAATCCCAAGTTAAAAGTAAATATCATTATAGAAAGAATGGAAACTTACACTGATGTGAATACTCTTACATGTGAATTTTAAAAGAACTCAAAGTTTTTTATACAAGTCTGTGTTGTCCTTTTCCAAACTCCTTTTAATATTTAATTACATTGTGTGAAATATCTGTAAGACACCATTAATCAAAGAGATGCTCCAAGGTCATGGAGGTATAAAAGCCTTTGCCTGGCACTGGGTAGGGGAGAGAGAGCACTTAAATTGGGGTCCGATGGCCTGGGTTCCACTCCTGGATGTCTCACCTGTTATCCCCAAGTGTTTGGGAACATCACTTTATCACTCTTGGCCTCAAGAGTCTCTTTGCCAAAAGGAGGACTTGGACTTGCTTTCTTAGTTCTCTTCCCCATCTCCAACCCCAATATGTGACTGTGTCATAGATTATGTGAATTTATCAATCTAAGGATCTGAGAAAGTAAATGGCTGAAAGGAATTAACTTCTTGAATTCAGTACTCTTGAAGTGCCCATTGAGGGTTTGTGATAGTGCTTTAGAAAGCAGAAAACTTTAATGCTGTTGATACTATGAGTAGCTATCATTTATGGAGAAATACTGATTGCCAGGTCCTTTTCTTACCTTTACTCCCCACAATGCCTTATGAATAATAGATAATATTGTCAGTCCTATGTTAAGGTGAAGAGACTGAGTTTCCGGAAGGTTGCGTGACTTGTCCAAGGTCACACAGCAAGGTTAGGGGCTCAGAACTGGGATTAGAACCCAGGCTCGAGAGCGAATGTGGATCAAGCATTTGGGTGCCTGTACCTTATGTGGGAGGTCCTGGGTTTGGTTCTCTGTGCCTTCTAATGAAGACAAGATGATGCAATGAGCTGACACAACAAACAGGGAGTGAATGTGGTTCAAGCAGTTGGGCACCGCCTCACACATGTGAGGTCCCTTATTTGGTTCCTGATGCCTTCTAAAGAAGATGAGTAGACAATGAGTGGACAAAACATGTGGAGACAATGAGCAGACAGATGAGGAAGCCATCTCTGAGGGGGGCATTTAAAATAAAAGAATTCAGGCTCATGTTGCTTCCCAACACAGGTTCTATGGTTGCTTCAGTTGGAACCTTCCTCCACTTGGAATACTCTTAAGTCATGAGGATTTTCCAGTTTTAAAAAATAAGATGCCCACTGTTGTGAGGTCATACATTCCTACCTTATTATTGTTTACTGATACTTGTTTAAATTCTGAGTTTCCATTCAAGACATCTACAATGTGTTGGGAAAATTTTTAAAGCCTAAAGTATGAGACCTATGGGAGTTGCTGGGTATTTAAGTGCTTGAAAGGAAGGTTTCACGTTGGTGAATAAAAGCTCTCACTTTTAGCATAAATGGAGCTGATGAGAAGAAGATTCTAAACTTTTTGTGTGGAAGCTGGTGGGATGGAAAACCTGGGTTGGCTTTGAAACAAAACCAGGTAACTTTTGCCTGTTGGATTTGCCTTGAATTTCCATTCTAAGGGCTTTCCTCTAAGGAGATTACTGGAATTAAGAATCTGAAGGCCTCCCTGTCTTATCCTAACAGTTCAGAATGGCCCAGGGAGAGAGGAGTTCGATTCAGTCCTAAGCTTGTTTAGGATTTGAAATTAAAACACATCCCTTGGATTGTTCATACAAATAAACTTTCAGAATTGCAAAAAATAAAAAGAATAAAATAAAAAATAAAACCCAGAATATCACCTGCAGAGGGCAGACTGCAGGGTGATTGATTGATGAACACCAGCAGCCTGAGAAGGTCCTTAGGGGCCTAAAGGAAACGCTGTTATTCCTTTTTGTTGTTGTTGTTGTTGTTGCAGTTTTGTTTCTTTTTGTTGTGCTTTTCTATTTTTTGTTTCCCCCCCTTTTTTTCTTTTACCATTTTTTCTGCTTATATTATTTGTTTTCTTCGCTTCATTTTTCTATTTTCTGTTTTCTGTTGTTTTTCATCCATTGAACCTCTTTTTGTTTTGTCTTCAATTTTTTTAATAGTGTTGTTGAGTGATGTTCAACATCATTACCTTTTAGAGAAATGCAAATCAAAACTACAATGAGATATCATCTTACATCCATTAGACTGGTGGCTATTAAAAAACAGAGGACTCAAAATTTTGGAGAGGATGTGGGAGAACAGGGACACTCATTCACTGCTGGTGGCAATGTAGAATGGTCCAGCCATTGTGGAGGACAGTTTGGTGGTTCCTCAAAAAACTAACTATAGATCTGCCATTTGATCCAGGAATTCCACAGCTAGGTATATGCCCAGAAGAATTGAAAGCAAGGACACGAACTGATATATGCCCACCAATGTTCACAGCAGCATTACTCACTCTTGCCAAAAGTTGGAATCAACCCAAATGTCCATCAACTGATGAATGAATAAACAAAATGTGGTATATACATACAATGGAATATTACTTAGCTGTAAGAAGGAATGCAGTATTAACACACAGGATAACATGGATGCATCTTGAAGACCTTGTATTGGGTAAAACAAGCCAGTCATTGAAAGACAAATATTACATGACCTCACTGATATGAATTAAGCATAGTGAGCAGACTCACAGAGTTAGAGTATGAAACCTAAGTTTACAGGAGACATAAAGGGAGAAGAAGATTGTAAGGGCAAAGTCTGTGGTAAGGTGAAAGTTTGTAGTTGTGAAGTGGATGGGCATGACAGTGGTGCAGTGACACTATTGGATTGGGTGATGCTAAATTGTGAGGGGTGTAGAGCAGGGAGTGTGGGTTGGACTGTTCATGGAATTGGGGATGAGGTTTAGGGTAGGGACCACATGAACATTGTGGATTTGGAGGTATGTGGTTGAAACAACAATGTTTGGAGTGCTCTTTTGGCAATATAGCAGGGGAGGGATCCTGGTTTAGAGGGTTGAATGTGGGGGGCATTTGGGACAGGGTGCACCTAGGGCAGGCTTCTGGGCAGTGTGTGAGTGTTTACCTTGTCATAGCATGTTGAATCAGTGCATGGAGACCCACATAATGAGCGGAAAGGTGGTGGACTCCCATCCTGGGGAGTCCTGCTATGTTCTCAAATAGAGGAGCAGGAGTCTCTTGAGAACATAGGCAGTACCTAAAAGGGGAGGTCAGGCAAGTATGTCAAGACCTCAATGCTGCTGCAAGTAACTATGAATCTTGTTCTTCAAGTAGTGAAGCTCGGTGGTTGTCATGGTTCCTGAGGGCAGCGGGAGAAAGAATAGAATACATGGAACATGGGACATTTTGGGTGAGTTGGAAGTTTTTTACATGATCTTTTAATGATGAATACAGGCCATGTTAAATTTCATCAAAATTTATAAAAAATGTATGGTCCAAAATGTAAAACCGCAATGTAAATCATTGACCATGGTTAGTATGAATACTTTAATATTTTTACATCTATTGTAATAAATTTACCATCCATATGTAAAATTTTATTAATAAGGTAGAAGGGAAAAGGAGGAGGATGTTGGGTATATGGGAATCCACTATATTTTGTTCATGACTTTTTTGTAACCTAAAGCTTCTTTGAAATCAAAATGAAAAAAATAAGACACTGGGGGAATAAACAGAAGAAAATGTCACTGTACATACAAGATAATAGATCTTACAGTGATGAAAGACCTAATGTCAATTTTTAAAATTTTATATATTAATTATTTTTTATTCCCATTGTTTTAATTTTTAAATTGTATTTGTTATTTTTAAAACTGTCATTATTATTTCATTTTCTTATTAATATTATTTGGTTATTTTATTAGCTTCATTTTTGAAGAAGTTGAATCACTGAAGAGTTAAAACTGTGGCAAGGGAGGATCATTGATGTGGAGTGTCAGTGATGGGGGATGCATGGGAAGAGGTTCACCTGGGGCATAACTATGAGACATTTAATAGTGTTCAAGTGTTCATGGGGCATTGTCACAGTGGGTGGAGACCCACACAATTACTTAAAGAATATCAAATTCTCATCCTGTGGTGCTCAGCTGCATTCTCTAATTGGACAGCAAGTATCCCCTGAATACAGGGGCAGTGACTAGTGTAGGATGGACCACTGATGGTCCCTGGATATTGGTGAATGTACTTATTAATTTTACTTTTGAAATTGAAACTTAGTCTAGTATTATGGAGTTCCTAAGGGTTACATCCTGAAAGCCTCCTTGGTGCTCAAATGTGCCCTCTCACTAAGCCGTACTCAGCATATAAATGCATTACCTTCGCCGTCATCATGGGACATGTCTGCTGTGGATGAGCCTCCCTGGCATCAAGACATGACTACCAAGCACTAACTAGCAATGTAACTTGAAAAACAACTTGACAAAAAAGGTGAGAATGTAAAGACAAATTAATTTATATGGCTATGAAACTTCAAAGTGCCTAGGTAGGTCATTTCAAAGGTTATGCTTATGCACATCTCAGCAGGATTTCATTGACTGCAAAAGTAAATACTGCCTCATATAGCAGAGACATCCAGGCACTCTAGGCAGGACAGCCAGCTCAGGAGTTTGGTTTCCTGCCAATGGACCTTATTTAGAAATTTATGCTACCTTGTGTGACAGAGTTGGACTCAGTTGTGGTTTCCTTACACATGGCTTTTCTGCCCCTTCTATTTGAACCTATACCATTTGGTGGAGTTGGTAGGTGTTTGTCCAATGGGCTTAAATTTTAGGTTTTCCATGTGCCAGATGGGACCTGAGTTCCAAAAGTGTTGCAACACCTACTCTCCAGTTCATTGGACTCATCCAGAACAAATAACCAGGAGATGATGTTGGACAATTATCATTCCAGGGAACAAAGAAAGCCTGCAATTGCAAGCAAGATATTCCCATCCATCGGTTCCATAGGATCTAAGCCCCTTCTCAATTAGAGGTGGAGTGGACATCACTATTACCCTAAAATCCTCAGGATGATGGACTAGAGTATATTTACTTGTATTACAATAAAGAATTATTGTGATTCTATCAAAGCAATAACATTTATCATTGATGTGGAGGTACTGGCCACTGGAGGTTTTAAAAGGTGGGAGAGGGAAGAACAGGTGTAATATGGTGACATTTTCAGGACTTGGGAATTTTCCTGAATGACATTGCAATGACAGATATAAACCATATATATCTTGTCATAACTTACAAAATTGTGTGGGAGAGAGTATAAACTACAACGTAAACTATAATACACATTTAGTTGCAATGCTCCAAAATGTGTTCATCAATTTTAACAAATGTACCACACTAAGGAAGGATGTTGTTAATTTGGGAAAATGTGGGAGGGATTTGGAGCAGATTATATGGGAATCCCCTATATATTTATGTAACATTTATGAAACCTAAGTATTAAAAAAAAATTTTTTAATTAAAAAAAAAAGATATAAAGGACTTGTCTTCAGAAAACTACACAATATTATTAAATGAAATCAATGAAGTCCTAATTAAATGGGAGAATATTCCCTGCTCTTGGATAGGAAGACTAAACATCATTAAGGTGACTATCCTGCCCAAACTGATTTAAAGATTTTATGCAATCCCAATAAAAATTACCACAACATTTTTACTGAATTGGAAAAACTAACTATGAAAATTATTTGGAATGAGAAAGGGCCCCAAATAGCCAGGCATATTGAAAAAGAAAAACAAAATCTGAGTAATCACCCTACCTGA
>JAQZBX010113118.1:0-10136 GCA_029593785.1 Cabassous unicinctus | reverse complement strand
TATATATATTTTTAAAGGTGCTTAGATTACCTAATTATTACTCAGAAATTACAGGGATTCCCATGTTCCCCACCTCCCACACCTCCCACAACATCCCATACCAACATCCTTCATCAGTGTGGAACATCCCCCGCAATGGATATACACATCCTGGGGCCTTGCCACCAAGCATAGACCACATTTCACATCATAGACCACCCTGTCTCTCACACAGTTCTGCGTGGTATATGCTGATGGAAAATGGCCTACATCTGTTGCCGCAACGCCACTCAGGACAACCCCCAAGTCCCAAAAAAACCCTGTATTTCAACTGCCTCTCCCCTCCCTGCCCCAAAAATGTCCAGTGGTCACCGTCTCCACCTCACTGTTACAATTTCTTCCATTGCTTGAATCACAATATACGACAGAACACCACCAAGTCCATTCTAGTTCATAGCTCTTCCCGAAATCCTGGGGAGTTTGGGATGGTGATGTCCACTCCACCTCCAAGTGAGAGAGGGTTTATATTCCATGGATACAGTGGATGGGATTATCCTGCCTGCAGTGGCAGGCCTTCTCCATTCCCTGGGATGCCCGTTGTCCATAGTCGTCTAATCGCCAGGTTACTTGGATGAGTCCATTGAGCTATAGGGTAGGGGTTGCAGCTGCACGAAGATTGCAGGCACAGCTGGCACATAGGTAGGCCAGAGGCTCCAGTCTCTGGAAGTACACCTAAAAACTCAAGCATCACATATAGGTTTGAATAGAAGGGACTGATGGACCATGTGAAGGGAGGACTTATTTGAGTCTGACTCTGCCACTCTCAGGAGCACAGATTCCAAAGAGGAGCCCACTTATAAGGCATCAATCTCTGGGGCTATCCCCACTTATATAGGACCTGGGTATCTCCAGAGCCCTCAGGAGACCCTCTGTGTGGGGTGATATCCACTTTGGTGTTCTATGAGATCCTACTGAGGTGTGCGTAAGCATTACCTCTGGGATGACCTCCCGACTCTCTTTGAAGTCTCTTAGCCACATAAACTCATTTCTCTTTACTCTTTCCCCCTTTTATTCAAGGTCTTTTTCCGATCATGTTGCCCGTTGGCACTTGGTATTAATCCCTCATTGCTAGGGAGGCTCATCCCCAGGAGTCATGTCCCACGTTGGGGGGAAGGTAATGCATTCAAATGCTGAGTTTGGCTTAGAGAGAGGCCACACTTGAGCAACAAGGAGGCTCTCAGATGGCAACCCTTATATCTTTCACTTTAGAAGCAATATCTTAACATGTCCCACACCACTGGACACCTAGAAATTTCACTAAGGTACAATGCCCTTGTATTTTTGTTGGATTTATCTCCCATTCCCCCTCACACAAATGCCTTACAATTAAGTCTAGAATCATTGATACATCTTGCTCAAGAGATCCAATCAGCATGATATCATCAGTATCAATATATGGACCAGTGTGATGAGTTGTGGGAGAGAGAATCAAAGTCCCTGCAGACATTATTATGACATAGACCTGAAGAGTTGATATACCCCTGAAGCAAGACAGTGAAGGTATATTGCTGGTCTTGCCAGCTGAAAACAGTTTCTAGAGGTTTTTACTAATGGCAATTGAGAAAAAAAGTGTTTGCCTGATCAAGAGCTGTATACCAGGTGTCAGGGGATGTGTTGATTTGCTCAAGCAATGATACAAAACCTGGAAAAGTAGCTGCAATTGGAGTCACCACCTGATTAAGTTTATGATTACTGTCATCCTCCAAGGTCCATCTGTTTTCTGCATAGGTCAAATAGGAGAGTTGAATTGGTATATGTTGGGTGTAGCAGTTTGGCATTATTTATGAATTCCAAAAATAGTATTGGATTATGTTTGTAAACTGGTCTGTTCCTCTGGGCATGATTAAATTATGATTAGAGCTTTGATTTGGTCATGTCAGTAAGGCAATGAGTTCCTGTCCCTTGGTAGAGATAGCAGAGGAGCTTAGCTCAAAGAGAAGCAAGCCCCAGGAAGAAAGGAACCCAGGAAGCCTGAAACCTCACAGACATCAGCAGTCATTTTGCTCCAAAATGTGGCAATAGGCTTTGGTGAGGAGAAGTAACTTACACTTTATGGCCTGGTAACAGAAAGCTTCTACCCCAAATAAGTACTGTTTATAAAACCCAACAGGTTTATGGTATTTTGCTTCAGCACCCCTTTGGCTAACTAATACAGTGAGAATCACTCCCCTGCATCCTTCAAATCTTTGATGGTGACACCAATCTCTGCAATCCCTTCAGGAATCCAGTATTGCTATTTTAAAAATGATTGATAGAGTCTTTTATTAACACTCAAAATTATACATCATTATAACAGGAAAAAAGTGTTTCTCTAATGACTAATTACATAAAAACTATGTATATCCTAATAAGAGTTTGTTGCATATCTTAGAAACAAGACATCACCTTGCTGGGATCATTATGATATGACTGAGAATGAGAAACTCTAATTTATAAAACATTCTCTGAACATCTTTCCCAAGCAGTAATCCCTCTGAAATTAAAACAGAAAATAAAACTTATGTTTATACCTAGTTTTAGCTATAAATCACAATACACATAAATCTCATTTGAAATTTTATGGTTTTGATGTTATTTTTTTCAAAGGTTCCCAACAGAAATTCCAAGTTCATGCACACCCTTAGTATTTGGAGCAAAACCCTTTCATTTTCTGCAGATAACTACTCTCTTTTTTGAGAAAGAGCTTTTAGCCTGCTGCTGGGCTTTAGTAGGACTGAATGTTTAAGCATGGGCTACCGTTACCATGAGATCTGAGTTGTCTCTCATGAGCTGAGTATTGTCTGGCCCACCAAACCATAATGTTGGGCATGCACAACAGCACTCCATCATAAAGTGGAACTGGTATATATGAGATAGAGCTTGAGCAGTTCTTGAAGGCACAAGTAAGTTACATGAGGAAGTGTCCCATAGGCCCCTGATCAGCACTCTGGCACATTACCTACTCTTTCCCAACCCACAGTTATAACATCTTGGGGAGTTCCTTACAATCAGTTGACAGAGGAAAAGAAAACTTGAGCCTGCTTTACAGATGGCTCTGCATGATATGCAGGTACCACACAAAAGTGGAAAGCTGCAGCACGACAGCTTCTTTCTGTGACATCACTGAAGGACAGTGGTGAAGGCAAATCCTTCCAGTGGGCAGAACTTTGAGTAGTGTATCTGGTTTTTCATCTTTCTTGGAAGGATAAATGGTCAGAGGAGCATTTGCACACTGGTTCATGGGCTATTGCCAATGGTTTGGCTGGATAATCAGGGACTTGGAAGGAACATAATTGGAAAATTGATGAGAAGGAGGCCTGGGGAAGAAATAATTGGATAGGCCTTTCTGAAGGGACAAAAGAAGAATGAAAATATTTTGTTCTACATGCATGCTCACTAGAGGGTGGCTTCAGAATAAGGAGGCTTTAATAATTAATTGGATAAGATGACCCACTCTGTGGCTAACACCCAGCCTCTTTCCCCAGCCACTCTTGTCATTGCCAAATGGGCTCATTAATAAAGTGGCCATGGTGGCAGGGATGGACATTACGCATGGGCTCAGCAACACAGACTGCCCATCAATGAGGCTTACTTGGGTACAGCCACTGCTGAGTGCCCAACTGGCCAGCAGCAGAGACCCACACTCAGCTCTTGAAGTGGCACCATTCCCCAAGGTGATCAGCCTGCTACCTCATTGCAGGTTGATTACATAGGACTGCTTCCATCATGGAAGGGGCAGTGACTTGTTCTAACTGGAATAGACATGTCTTCTGGACATGGGTGTGTCTTCCCTGCACCCAATCCTTCTTCCAAATCTCTCATCTGTGGACTTACCAAATGCCTTATCCACCACTATGGTATCCCACACATCATTGCTTCTGCTCAAGGAACCCACTTCACAGCAAATTATGTGCAAGAATGGGTACATGCTCATGGAGTTCACTGCTCTTACCATGTTTCCCATCAACCTGAAGCAGCTGGATTGATGGAAAGGTGGAATGGCCTTTTGAAGCCTAATTATGGTACCAACTAGGTGGCAGTACCTTGCAGTACGGGAGCCATGTTCTCCAGGTGGCTGTGTATGTTCTAAATCAGCATCCCCACTATGGTGCTGTTTTTCCCATAGCCAGGATTCATGGGTCCAGGAATTGAGGAGTTGAAATGGGAGTGACACCACTCACTGTTACCCCTAATGATCCACTAGGAAAATTTTTGCTTCCTGTCCCTGCAACCTTAAGCTCTGCTGGTCTACAGGTTTTAGTTTCAAAAGGAGGTTGTCTTCCACCAGGGAACACAACGATTCCATTGAAACTGAAAGTTGACTATCCCCTGGCCACTTTGGGCCCTTCATATCTCTGAATCAACAGGCAAAAAAAGAAGTTACTGTACTGGCTGGAATGATTGATCCTACTATCAAGGGGAAATAAGACTGCACCTACACATGGAGACAAGGCAGAGGTTGCCTGGAATGCAGGAGATCCCCTATAGTGTCTCTTAGTACTACCATGCCCTGTAATTAAAGTCAATATAATATTGTAATGACCCAATCCTGACAGGACTAACAATGGCCCAGAATCTTCAGGAATGAAAGTTTATGTCACTGTACCAGGCAAAGAGCCAATGCCAGCTGTGGTGTTTTCTGAGGGTAAAGGGAACATTGAAAGGGTAGTGGAAGAAGGTAGTGATAAATATGAACTTCAACCAGTTACAGGGAATAAGGACTGTAATGATCATGAATATTTCTTTCTTGTTTTGTTGAGTATGTTTGTATATGTACATAAAATAAATATCTTTCATTCCTTCCTTAACCTTTCACCTTATCATATGGCATAAGTTGTATTAGTTTCATGTCATAGTATTTAAGGATGTCATGTTTAAGAGCAAACATTACCTAAGGACTTGCACCCTATTCTGGAGGGATTCAGTGCATTTCCAGTTGTTCATGGGATAGTTGAATATTTGTTAGGCAGTTATATATATATATGTATGTATGTTATTGTTTTTATTTAGAGACTAAGTATGGTTTAAGGTAATGTGTATGGCTGCCAAGTTGACAAGGGTGGTACTGTCATGGTTAGGCTAATGTGTCAACTCAACCAGGTAATGTTGCCCAGTTGTTTGGCCAAGGAATCACTGGGCTAAATGTAATATAAGGGCATTTCATGGACTTTAATCATCAGTGAGTTGATTGCACAGATGACTGTTTACATCTAAAATCAACTGAGGAGTTTGCTGGTGCTGATGTGGATTGTAGAGACCATGAAGCACAATACAAAATGCAGCCCCAATCTGCTGCATGGGAATACGAGGAGGAAAGGATGGGGAGGTTTCTGTGCTAAGTTGCAGTCATTAAAGTGTCTGTCTTGAAGGTTGCTGGAAATTCAGTTGAAGGAAAGAAGGGCATGATCATTTCATTCTGTGCATTCTTGGAAATTGCTTCTGCAGATGACAAAGTCATGCCCAGATGGAGGATGGAGAAATAAATTCATCACTGGTCTGGCCCTCTGTTTCATTATGTTTGTGCAGGACTGTATTCAAGGGCATGAGTGTCTGCAAGGGCACTGATTTGTAGGCATACAAGGACTTGCCTGATGTACATGGAGTGAATCTGTGAATGTGTATGCATTGTGGTCCTGGTTGTGGTGTTGGGAAAGCCTGGAGAGGGATGTAACCAGGATTAAGGTGATGGAAGATGGAGTTAAAGCCACAGACCAGGGCCATGGAAGGCAGGAGCATCAAAGGGTGTACACATGCCACGTGAACCCCTCCTGACCCTGGGGCTTCTCCAGGTGGGACAAGCCACCCTTGTTCCAACTCAAAAAGTCTAGAGCATGGCACAGTGGTGTGTTTCTGCAGTCCCTGAACAGCAAGGCCCTTCACAGACCACTTTTAACTGCACCCTTGACAGCAGGGTCTTCCAGCCATAGGAAAGGACAAGGAGGGGAAGAGACCCCAGATTGTCACCAGAGCCTTTCAAAGAGAGAGAAACCCTCATCTGGAAAATGTGAATGACAAGTGTCCCAGCCTTGTGCTCCCTGTGAGCCACAGAAGTCCTATGGACAGGATTGAGGATAGACTAGGCCCCAGACTCAGTTTTGATAGAGGGATGGTCAGCAGGCTGGTGAGGTGGCTACCA
Organism: Cabassous unicinctus; assembly: GCA_029593785.1. Classification (NCBI taxonomy): domain Eukaryota; kingdom Metazoa; phylum Chordata; class Mammalia; order Cingulata; family Chlamyphoridae; genus Cabassous; species Cabassous unicinctus. The sequence continues at coordinate 3,982 of JAQZBX010113118.1, read as the reverse complement.
GGGGAAGGGAGGCTGCAGGGCCTTGGGACTGTGAATACAGGTGTGGGTGATAAAGAAAACTGCACAGAGAATCAGTTTCTAAATCACTTCTGGGAAAATCAGTGTTGAGATTTTCTCTCACTCTTTGGTCTCTGGGTGCTTTCATCATGAAGAAGCTCAAATCCATTACCCAACACTCACCCACCAATATGGACTAAGCCTTACCATGTACTAGATATTCTAGAAGTCTCCTTGAGATTATCCAATGATCCAGTGGAGGCAATAATGAGGCACAAAATGGAGTATGACAAATACACAAACTGTGTCTGAGCACATGATGAAAGGGAAGGAGAGTCCCTCTAGCCCCTCAAGGGAGGGCTCAGGAGGCACAATGGCAGGATCCCTAAAAATAGGTGGGGTGCTCTGGGGAGCTCATCCAAGGGGTGGCAGGAGTCCTCATTAGAGGATAGGCTCAGGAATCAGATTCCAGGGTCCCAGTCCTAGATCTGACACCTCCTGGTTGCATGTCCTTTTGCAAATTAGATACCCTCTATGTGCCTCAGTTTCCTCAATTTCGAATACCATAGACCTCAGAGAATTTTCCTGAGAGTTAAATGAGTTATCACAACTCAGCACTGGGAAGGGTGCTCCTGCATGTTTTCAAAGCATCTGTCACTAGGCTGCAAGGTAATGGGGTGGGGATGGGGGCTGGGGAGTTTGGAGGGTAAATGGTGGATGGGTGGGCATCTCCTCCTACCATGCTGTTCAAGGGACTTCAACCATGGTCCAGATGGTAGGTTGATGGTACCTGGGTCTGCAGCATCAGGGAGAGCCTGGATGGGACTCATCCTGCAAACTCAATCCTAGGCCACCACTTCCCAACTTCCCACCTGGTGTGCAATTACAGGTCCCAGAGTCACCAACTTGGACATAAGCAGGGGACATTTCTGGGTCACCTGGCACACCTGATATCAGCTCAGGCACCAGCAAGGACTCAGGATGGAGGAGCCAAACTTTAAGCCACTTAGAATAGAATATATGGGTAGCTCCTGTGAAATCTCATTAGAGGAAGTTTTATTGCATATGGGACACAGAACCAAACCATGCAGGCAAAGATTGAAAATGTAAATGCATTAAAAGTAAAAGCATCTGTATGGAGGGTGGCTGTAGCTCAGTGGTTGAGCACCTGCTTCACATGTATGAGGACAAGGTTCAATCTCTTGTACTTCCTAAAAAAGTATCTGATAAACAAAACAAACAAAGCCACAAACAAAATGTAAAGACAAGTCACAGAGAGAAAAAATATTTGCAATGATCATGTTGATTCCAGAATTTGTGTCCAGAATATACTAACACTTTTGTAAGTCACTTGTTAACACTTAGCAGCACAGCTTGGGACAGATGGCCAGAAGAGGCATCAAGGGCAACAGATCAACATGGATGAGGGATGTGCATGGGCAACACACAGGAAGGAATAGAATGGCCAAAAAGACAGAGAAGACACCAAGTCTCATGGCTAAAAAGGAAAATTAAAATAAGTACAAGGCTATGTTTCAAAACAAATAGGTTATTAAAAATTAAAAGATATACAGGGGGGCAAAATGGTGGCAGAGTAGGGAGCTCAAAGAGTTAGCTTCTCCAACAGTGCAGTTAGTGATCACCCTGAGCTATCTAAATCACCTGTTTAACGGAAGGGAATTGGGTCTCCCATTGTTTCCATAGAATTTATCTCTCTTTAAGTAGTTGAACAAAATTTTTATAATATGGTATTTTTATATGGAAAATAGGATCTGCTTTAATTTCCTAGGCTGCTCAAAGCAGATACCATTAAATGGGTTGATGTAAAAATTGGAATTTATTAGCTTAGAGTCTGAGGCCAAGAAATTGTCCAAATAAAGGTATCATCAAGGTGATGCTTTCTTCCAAAGACTAGCTGTTGGCTAACCTTGGCTCTTCTGCCACATGGTAAGACAAATAGTGGCATCTGCTGATCTCTCCCTTCTCTTCTGGGTTTCATTGCTTTTAACTTCTTAATCCCATTGCTTTATCCTCTCTCTCTCTCTCTCTCTCTCTCTCTCTCTCTCTCTCTCTCTCTCTCTCTCTCTCTCTCTCTCTCTCTCTCCCCCTCCCTCCCTCTTTACTTTCATTTATAGGGTATTCCAGTAATGGGATTAAGACCCATACTAATTGTGGACAGTCACACCTTAACTGAAGTAGCTTCATCAAAAGGTTTTATCTACTTACAATGGGTTCACACCAACAGGGGTGGATGAATTTTAAGATCTTGCAACTTTCAGAACTCTGGTGTACATACAACTTCAAAACACCACAGGATCATGTGTTGTTTTTTTTTTTTTATTATTCTCTACAATTTTGAGTGTCTTGAATCATATAAAGATGACATTAATCTCCACAATAAATGTAATTGGAGTTTTTGAAGGAAAGGTGATGAGGTAGAATTAAAGGGTCAATATCCAAGGATTTCTCAAGATGAAGAAAGACTGAAGGTCCATAGAGGGCCCAGAATGTCAAGTAAAAATGCACCCTCATGAGGAAGAATCATATGATACTGCACGTATGTTCTCTGAGAGAGTGAGAAGAGCCTGAGACCACCAATGAAAGTTGCTCACAGGGAAGCAAGGCCCCTCCCCATATGTCTCCCACCCCTAAAGATCTTAGTGTCAAGGAAGTGCAAGAAGAAAGGATTCATCCTTTAAGGGTAATTTCTGTGTGAAGGATTTCAGGACCCAAATATAGAAAAACAAAATGACATAGAAATGGTGATTATGAGAACTGATACATGACTACCACAAAACTAAAACATAAATGTATAGCATAATAGACATAGCAGGAAGTCAAATTAGCAATGTGGAGGAAATTTGTGGGAAAATCACAGCACTACAGATAAAAGATAAAGCCAAGCAAATTAGGTCAATTATAGAAAAGACAGTTGGCAACAGGACAAAACCACCTGACACAAGGACTGTTGGGTATCTCTAAAGTAGAGAACTTACAAATGAAATGGAGCACGTGTTTCACAGATGAAGCACGGAAATTTTCCTTGAAATGAAAGAGCCATGTCTTCACAGGACCCATGGTATTCCTTGGAAACTTAAGCCAAGGGGGAGGGTAACTTGATGTCCCAGGCTGCCTCAGTCAAGTGTCTCAGCTTCACAGAGAAAGTATTTGTTCAAACTCTCATGACAGAAACAAAGTCACACAGGGGTTGAGGGAATGTTAGGCTGGCCTTCAGTCCTGCACAGCAATGCCAGTATAGAAAACAACATCTTCTCTTTATCTTCTGTAAGGTCCAAGAGACATGAAACTATGTTTAACTGAAAAGTAGAATATCTCTCACTACTGTATTCTTTTTTTAAAAAGCAGTTTATTTTTTCTGTCAGTATAACATTTTGAAATATTATTTTTACATTAGAAACATCACAAGATTACAGATATTTCATCGAAAAGTACAATGTTCACATATACTCTCCTATTGTTGATACTTTGTATTTGTGTGGTACTTTTTTATATTTTCAAAGATGCTTAGATTACATAAATGTTATGCAAAAATTACAGGGATTCCCATGTTCCCCATCTCCCACACCTCCCATAACATCCCACATAAACATCTTTCATTAGTGTGGCACATCACCTGCAATGGATATACACATCCTGGAGCTTTGCCTCTAAGCATAGACTTTAGTTCACATTGTAGACCACACTCTCTCCCCCACAGTTCTGCATGGTATATGCTTATGTAAAATGGCCTATATCTGTTCTTGTAAGGTCACTCAGGATAATTCCCAAGTCCTGAAAAAGCCCCTGTATTACAGCTGCTTTTCCCTTCCCTGCCCCAAAAGCATCCAGTGGCCACTGGCTCCACCTCACTCTTGTAATTTCTTCCATTGCTTGAATCGCAATATGTATACAACAGAAGCCATTAAGTCCACTCTAGTCCATAGCTCTTCCCCCAATCCTGAGGAGTTTGGAATGGTGATGTCCA
>JAQZBX010113117.1:0-10134 GCA_029593785.1 Cabassous unicinctus | reverse complement strand
GAATCTCATATTGGCTTCTTGAGAATTGACTGATGCCCAGCATAAGATAAATAAAAAGACATAGTCCGAAAGCACATGGAAGTATTAAGTGTACATGGAGCACGATGTATACAACCTACTCTCAAATATTTAGAAGTTAGATAGATAGATAGATAGATTGATAGATAGATAAAAGAGGAAAGGAAAGAAGGAAGAAACAAAAGAAAGAGAAAGAAAGAAAAGAGAAAGGAAGAGAAATAGAAATAGGTAATGGATGATGGATGGATAGTAGAGTGATATGGCAAATGTAACAAAATGTTAAAAGTTGGTGGATCTGGGCATCTGGGTGGGAGTTATGTTGGAGTTTTCTGTATGGGCTTTGTATTATTTTTGCAACTGTCCAGTAAGTTTGAAATTATTTCAAAGTAAAAAGTTTATTTAAAAAAAACACACAGTCCCTGCCTCTAAGGAACTTATGTCTCCTTCCATATCCTATTTCCAACCAAATCTTAACAATATTTCAAGACTTGGTTCCATTTCTACTTCCTCCTTATCATTTTTTGATGACTCCATTAGAATACATGAACTCGATCTTTTCTAAACATCTGTAGCAATTATCAGGGCAGTTCTTTGGGATTTTAATCATATGCTACAGTGTGAGAGACTTACTTATTGTTTGTCAAACTGTGACTTAATTATTTTACAATTTCTTTTTTGTGGTTATCTTGTATTCTTGCTACTTATAGTAAGCTCTTTGAGAGCAATAACTTATTATGTATATGGTCCCTGTGATAGTTTGAAGTTGTATGTACCCCAGAAAGATATGTTCTTAAATCTAATCCATTCCTATGGGTGTGAACCCATTGTAAGTAGGAACTAGTGATGAGGCTACTTCAGTTAAGGTGTGACTGCTTCATTCAGGATGGGTCTGAATCTTCTTACTGGAGTTCTTTATAATGGAATGAATATAGAGAAGGGGGGGAGAGCGAGAGCGTGAGCCACAGAAGCAAGAAGCTGAAAATAACGAAACCTGGAAGAGAAAGGAGAGACCAGAAGACCCTGACATGTGCCTTGTGTTGTGGCAGAGGAGCTAAGGATTGCTGGCAGTCTTTGGGAAGAAAGTATCACCTTGATAATGCCTTGATTTGGACATTCTCACTGCCTCAAAGTGTAAGCTAATAAATTCCCATTGTTTAAAGCCAACCCATTTGATGGTATCTACTTTGGGCAGCCTAGGAAACTAAAACAGTCCCCAAGGTATGTAGCAAAAACTGCACAAATTAGATCTTAAATAGATATTTAGTGATTTGATTTGCAACTTAAGAAGTTGCACTTCTTTACGGCAACTCCACTTCCTTACGGCACCACCTCTGTCATAGCTCAAGTGTTTATACTTATGTGGGACACTGTGCAGCTTTTTCCACTGGTCCCTTTGTCTATTCCTGTACCAATACTATATTGTCTTAATTATTACAGCATTATAAGTCTTGTTTTCTAATTGAGATAGCATCTTTTCTCCAATGAAGTAAAGTAGATTAATTTTGAGGTGCTAAACTTGTTTTTATTTGGATTAAAAACAAAACCCTACAAAACTCAAAAAATAGAGTAAGAATGGGAAGCAAGGTAATTGGAGGCATATCTCACTTGAAATAGCTAACCTGCAAGTGACAATTGGCAAGTAAATCGAACTATTATTTTAAATACCCTAGGCATTCACAGTGAATTCTGTAAGGATAAAGAGGGAAAGCAAGCACCTGGTAGTCCAGTGCCCAAGAGTAGGCAACATTTTTTTGGAAGATTCTTTTCTATAATAACTACAATAGTAATGGTGCTTAAAAATGAATTTATCAATGTTTAGAAACATTCTGGTTTCTATATATATTTCATGTTATTCCTCATATTAATGGAAATCCAGATATCAGCTAGGGGACCTTCCTCTCCCACCTTGAAGTCTAGGTAAAAATGTTTTAAAACCTCCTGATTCCCAGTCTGTGGAAACCCAAAGCCCCAATTAATATTCCTGCTAATTTCCCACACTCATAAATTCTCACTTCCTTCCTCTTCTTCATGAGTCATGTTTTGCGGCCCAGCCCTGGGATTCTGTGATTCTAGAGCACAGTGACCCCAACATGAGACTCATCATCTTCGATTTCTACAACAAAACCCCCATACCACGCCTCCCTGAGTTTGGTGGACTTTACTGAAGATACTGGACCAGGAGAGGCATCACTTAGCCCATATCCTCCTGCCACTTTAACCCTCCCTTTATCTGAGGAAAACTCTTTTATGCAAAGCAGTATCAGCACTTGGACCTGGGGGGAGGGTGACACCTTCTAACTGGATCCTTTATTAAAATATTTTCTCAAGACATTATTTTCCTAAGTGAAATTCAGGTGCCAGCTACATGGTAGTAGTAGGTCTTCCACCTCTTTCCATCACTCTAAGCTGTTTGATGTATCCCACCATTCCATCCAGACATATGCAAGAACACACAAAAACCATCAATCATGCAATTTGGTTTGAAGGTCTAGAACAGGGAGAATTATACTAAATTCAACAAGTCAGGTTCATCTCAAGACTTCTTATGTGTAACGTATTTGTTAATTATTAGGAGGCCCAAAGGAGAATAAGACATACTTCTTACCCTCAAAGAGCTTGTAATCTAGTGGTAGATTCCACACTGAAGTGTTTTACAGGATTGGAAGGGAAAATAAGTGGCCAGGTGTTCTCCTGGCAGTTTGCAGGCAAAGCAAGGGTAACAAATACTAACAGAAAAGCATTTTCAAACAAAGATGTTTGACAACTTTGCATACCTGGTGTTTAATAAATTTTAATATCCATTTCTCCTTATATTTACCTAATATTTATTCCCCTGAAAAGTTCCTTGATTCCTATAGCAAATCTGGAAAGTTAAAAAAAAAAATTCCTTCACATTTATAAACCATGTTTGAGAGGTTTACATGGAAGCATTTAAATTTGGGGGCATCCTAACTGGTTTATCTACCACATTTTCCCTCATCTCCCACCTCTCCCCTATCCACTCCTATCATGCATAATATCAGACTGATAATCCTAAAACATAGTTTAAACCATGAGTCCTGAACCCAAAAGTCTGCAGTGACTCCTTACCTGTCAAATTAAGAGTAAATCCCTTAATTGGTCATGCAAAGCATTCTGCAATGACCTCCATCCAAGCCCTCCCTGGGTTGCCAACGAGGTTAGGATACATCAGAGAGATGTAAATAATCTAGTTAAAGAAAAAGGAAGGATTATCAACTGAGACTAAAGTGGGTGGAATCTTAGAGAGTATTTCGAATGTCAAAACAGTTGTCGGGAGGAGATTTACATAATTTGTAAAAATTCAATAAAAAAATTGTTTAACAGCAACAAGAGTCCAACTGAAGTTAGACAGTAGCAAAGTGTATTAGCTATAAATTGCATTAAAAAAATTATTCGATGTGCAGTGCTATAGTCAGTAAAGCTCATTCAGGGCCATGGATAAACAAAGAAGTTCTGCATGGCCAGGGCATAATGAAAGTCGATGACCTGAGAAGAGGGAAATTCTCATGTGAAGTGCTTTTCACAGTCTCCTGTTCATTTGCATGTGAACCCTAGGAGAAAAGAACCACAAAGAGAAAATAAATGAGCTGTGCACTCCCCAAGTTCTGATACTGGTTTATCTGTTAGGACTCTTTCCTTTGCAAACATAGGAAACCATAGCTTAGGTCAAAAGGAGAATTTGTTTCATGGAGTCAAAGCACAGATTTACCAATCAAACTGCAGGAGAAGGAGATTTAGCTGGACCTCAAAAACCACCTGAACCAAGGATTTAAATCTCTCTCATTGAGGACTGGCAACAAATCCCAATTCTCATCTTTCAACCATATGGGAGGGGCTTTCTTACATTCATTCTGGTTCAGAGTTCAAAAGCGCTAGGCAAGGTCTCCGCTAGCTGCCCATCCCTACATCCAATGACTATGATGTGTGTTTAATGTGTATGTTCCTGTAAGAACATAGTACCTCCCAGGGGAACCAAATAATTGATGAGGAGGGCCAGATTCCAGGAGGAATAAGGTACTTCACCATAACATAATACTCTGGAATAGTTTTGGCTTATGTAAAATGTGGGATAACCACCTCTCTAATTTCCACACCAGTAGTGTACAGAAAGTGACATTAGACCATCAAGGAGGGGGCAATGAATATTGCCTGCTGAAGAGCACAGGGAAATACTTTCAGAGGCCTCTTGAGGTGAGCCTTTAGGATTGACTAGGATTTGTCAAGCCAAGAGGGGATTCCAGGGAGAGAGACTTCCAGGTTTGAGCAAAGGGACCTAAATACCTCCTCTTCCCGACCTCTCCTCTCATATGCTGAGGAAAATACATTCGACGTCATCAGAAAAAAAGGATAAAAGTATCGTTTTAGTGCAAAGACAGGAGATTAAATTATATTTACGCGGACTGAAACACAAACTGTGTGAACAAGGAAGTGACTTAACCCCTCAACAATTAGGCTTTCTCATCTGTTACATGAGGATGATAGCAGTACCCCCAGAAAGTTCAAGTGACGATTAAATGAGACAATCCCTTATCGTGTTTTAAGCGCTCAATAAATGCTGGTGAGTGGTATTAGCAAATATTTTATACTCACAAGGGTAGCTGGAAAGTTGTATTGGATACTAAGTGTTGGTTAGATTTCATTCTGTAGCTGTTAAAAATGAGTTACTTATGCAAACCAGTCATCATTGTAAAATTCCTAAAAATGCTCCTTTTGATAAGTGGGTAGGTACTGTGGCAAAAATGAGAGGAACCAGGAAGCAGAGGTAACAATTAGTTTGTATATTTAATTTTACACTGGAGTGAGATGGGTGAGAAGGAAGGAGAGTGAAATAAGCCAGGCTCTTCCAAAGAAGACGTTACCAAACAGGCAAGGAGTTGATCGCCGGAGCCTGCAGAGTGCGGGGATTGCGCCCCAAGACAGCCCGAGCACTCGGGAAGCGATTTCCCGGGAAAGCCCCCGCGTCTCAGACCCGCTCGGCCTCAGCAACGCAGGACTCGGCGACGGGGCCACGCGGAGCGAGCGCGCCGAGCGAGGACACCCCGGCCCTCATCTCTCGGCCGGCCGCGGGCCCCCGCCTCCGACGGCCCGCAGAGACCAGCAGCTCCTCGGCCCAGCCGCGTCTCCTTCCCGGCTTCCCCAGCGGCCTGTCGTGACGTCACTTCCGGCCGTCGGCAAGCACGTGGGAGGAAGTGCGGGTACCCGCGGCCTTCGCTCCTGACTATCTCTCTGGTTACGTTTGTCCGCGGGCCGGGCCGCCGCCTCCAGCTGGGCTGCCGCTATGGGAGTCCCAGCTTTCTTCCGCTGGCTCAGTCGCAAGTACCCGTCCATCATTGTCAACTGTGTGGAGGAGAAGGTGAGGAGGCGCCAGGCGGACGCCGCTCTGGAGCGGGGCCCCGGAGCGTCTAGGCCGCGGCCCTCGAGTCTCGGCGGCCCGCTCCTGCCTCCGGGACGCTCTGCCGGCTCCGCGGGAAGCCGCAAGCCGGCACGTGGTTGGTGCAGGTACTGGGATTAGGGGTCCGGGAGAGCAGACTGTGCGGGCCGAAGGCCGAGCGGGGCCAGAGGGCCTCCTCCCCTCCCCGCGTTCGCTCGGGACCGGAAGGCTCCGCCCATGGCTTTGTTTCCTCCCGGGACCGTGCATTTTGGGGTCTCGGGAAGAGGCTCCAAGGCTGTGGAGCCACACTCCCGGCCCGTCGAGTTAGCCGGTTAGGGGTGCGCGGATGCTCATTCCAGCTTTTAACAACCTTGTAAAGTACTCGCCGGCGGCGAGCTTTTTGTTTGCTATCCAAGCGTGAAGGTTTTCCCTTAGTGTGACAGGCCATTTGTTGCTCTTGTTAGATCTTAGGCTGAAAGCAGCACCTTAGAAACGTCCGGGACCAGATGAAAACTCTGATCGATAAGTTCCCCCGTTCTCTGCGTGCCCAGACTGATGGACAGCATGTTTGTTGAAATTTTCAGGGTTCCTGGATACATTTAAACTTTTTGTTGTTAGCTTGTTATAATATACGTATACTTTTGGCTAATGTTTCTGTCCGAATTCAATTTTGTACCGTTAATTGGAATTACTTTTACCAAATTTTCTTAAACTTTACTTGCAACTTGCAAGGTAAATTGAAAAGCAGCAGTCCTTGCTCCCCTTCCCATTCTACTGCCATTTCTACTCCCCAGAGACATCCACTTTTGACTGTTTTGGTTCTGTCTCTAAAATGTCTTGCTTAGACTTGCTGTATTGATTCTAGTCCTATCTGTCGAATTCTAGCTCTAAGGAGTGGATTTAGTCACTCACTCAGCCCCCGCGCCCCTTTACGTAGTAAGTCACTATTTTCATTTTTTTCTATTGGTAAAACTGATAACTTTAAGTAATGTGCCTTTACTAATTATTCCATCGCCTGTATAAAGTATCCCTTGACTTAGTGTTTTCTAAGGTTTGATATTAGCTTTTCTATCCCTGCGGCCTTTACTCTCCACGCTAAGCTTGTCAGCTGTACTTTGGTATTGTTGGCCTCCGAAATTAAGTTGTCTAAATTGCAAGGTCTTTGGCTATACAGGCTCATTTTAAAAGCTGAAAAATCAAATGGTATTGTTGGTGATTGTCACTGTGCAGATTCAGGTCGTGAACTGTGATTCTGTTTCTTTTCTTATACTGCTTTCTTCTTTTAACTGGTGTTGCTTTCTTTTTTCCCCTTCACATTTTTTGACAACTTCCCCCCCTACCACCCCCCTCCAACTCTCCCATTATATCTGGTATTGTATCAATTCCTTATTCTTCTTGGAGATTCCTTCTTGAGGCCTTCTTTATTTCTGTTCTAGTCACACCTGGTTGTTCTGTAGGCTTACTGCAAACTTGCTGAGAATTTATTCCTTTCTTCAGTGAGGAATACTGTTTTATGGATGATCATCTTTCATGGCTTAAATTTTCCTTGGTTTTTATTCTCCACTGCGTTCTTAAGAAATGGTGTGTGGGAGGTGAGTTTTCTGCAGGCCCAGAAAAGTTTCCATTCTACCCTTGTACACATGATTGATCATTAGCTGGCCAAAGAATTTGAGTCTGAAAATTATTTTCCCTTAAAACTTGGAAAGCACTGTTGTTTTGTCTTTATTGTTGATGATTATTTGAATGTTAATGTGATTATTTATTTAAGGAACACTATGTAGTGTTTACCCTGTACTAGGCACTGTTCTGAGATGTTAATTTATTAAATCCTTATAACAACTGCTGAGGGAGACTTCGACCTCTTCTCCTTCCCCTCCCCATCTCCTCCTCTTCCTTGTCCTTATTAATACAGATGAGAAAACTGAGGCACAGAAAAGTCGTTCAGCTAATAAATGTCAAAGCCAGTGTCTAAACCAGGAAGGCCATGCTCTTAATTTCTATGCTATTCTGCTGCTTTCATTTTTCTGTAGTTGGTCAATTTTTCTTTCTGAAAATTTTAAAATATTTGATAGTGTAAACTTTCGTGATTATGTAACTAGGTATAGATTTTTAAAATTTTATTTTAAATTCATCTTAATCAGTATGGGTCAATTCTTTGAATCTGGAGATTGTGTTCGTCAGTTCTAGGGAATGCTCACTTATTATTTTTCTTTTTTTTTTTTTTTTTTTAAGATTTATTTATTTACTTCTCTCCATTCCCTTGTTTCTCACTTGCTGAGTCTGTCTGAACTCGGGACCTCCGATGTGGGAGAGAGGTGTCTAATTGCTTCCACCACTCCCTGCTTTGTTGTGTCTCTCATTCTGTTTTTTCTCTGCATGTCTCTTGTTGCATCATCTTGTTGCGTCAGCTCGCTGCACCTGTCCCGTCAAGTCAGCTCACTGTCTTCTTTAGGAGGCACTGGGACTTCTGCTCTCTGCTTTGTTGTGTCTCCCATTATGTTCTTTTCCTCCCTCCCTCCCTCCCTCCCTCCCTTCCTTCCTTTTCTTTCTTTTCTTTCGTTTCTTCTTTCTTTCATCTCTTGTTGTGTCAGCTTGCTGCGCCTGCCCTTTACGCCAGCTCGCTGTCTTCTTTAGGAGGCACCGGGATCCGAACCAGAGACCTCCCATATGGTAGGCGGGAGCCCAGTCACCTGAGCCACATTTGCTTCCCTCTGTGTCTCTTTTCGTTGCATCATCTTGCTGCGCCAACTCTCCGCTCGGGCCAGTTCGCTGCGCGGGCCAGCTTGCATTCACCAGGAGGCCCTGGAGAATCAAACCCTGGACCTCCTATATGGTAGACGGGAGCCCAATCACTTGAGCCATATCTACTTCCCTGATTATTTCTTTGCGTTTGATTATTTCGACTTCCAGAAAGATGGTAGACTAGAGAGACACGGGACTCTCTGCCAGAAAAATATCTAGAGGACAGGCTGAAATGGCCTGGAAAAAGCTCTTCTAGCGTTCAGGACACCAGAGGAAGGTTGGATATTGCCCAGAAGAGGGAGGAACAAAGGAGGGGAATCCTGACAACAGCAAAACTGTGAGTTGAAACCAGCGGCTGCTACTGCCGGCACCCTCCCCCACACTAAAGACACTTACAAATTCTCAAGCCTCTGAGCTGGTTACAGACAAAGGGGGCTCCAGGGATCCACTGCCCCAGGAAAGCGGAGAGGGAGGGACACAGCCTAAGGCTGACTCACAAATTTGGTCTGCTGTGTTCCACAAGCCCTTCCAGGCCAGGTGGGGATGCATCATTGTTTGCTTTGGGAGCCAACAAGGGGCTAAAGAGATCCCAACTCTCCCAATCTCCTTCTCTACCAACCAGGACTGATGGTTGAGGACACAGAGGGGAGTGGAATTATTTCCTACCCAGCAAAAGAAAGGGGGCTGCAGAGAAGGCTGGAGAACTGTCTCTGAGAAAGTTTGAATTATAAGGCTCTTAGCCTTCAGGCGGGAACTTCCATCACATTGATCCAATCAGTGTTGCAGCAGACACACTCCTACCAGACATTGATCTGAGAGGGCTTCCAAAGAACGCCATCTGCTGGCAGACCAAGGAAGTGCATGTGAGAAAATTAAATGAGATGCTTTTTCCAGCGTTTATAGCCTCCCTACCCAAGGTTGGAAGAAGCCGGGTCTGCAACTCATTATTGGGTCCAGAGCCCAGTTTTGAGCAACTAACAGGGACAATTCTAATGATCCAGATTGAACCAAGAATCAAAGAGCAGCAGTAACACACAGCCTCCCACCACTAAATCTCTACGAAAGAGAAAGAAATTGAGCATCTGAGTAATCTACTATCCTAATCAGATGCCTAGACATCAGCAAAAAGTTACAAGCCATACCAAGAAAATGGAAGTCATGGGCCAAGAAAAGGAATATATCAAAGCCCCAGGAGAGACGCTGATTTGAGACAACTAAATAACGAGATGCACACAAATTTCCAAAATCAAATTAATGAGTTGAAAGACAATATGGCTAAAGAGATAAATAACATCAAGAAGACATTGAACAAGCCCAAAGAAGAATTTGAAATCCTGAATAGAAAAGTAACTGAACTCATGGGAATGAAAGACATAATTGGTGAGATAAAAAACACATTAGAGGCATACAACAGTGGACTTGAGATGATAGGAGAAAGAATAAGTGATACCAAAGATACCAGAGAACCGCTGAAATTAAAGAGAGAAAAGAATGGAAAAAAAATTGAGGAGGGGCTCAGAGTTGAGTGACAACGTGAAATGCAACAACATATGTGACGGAGTTCTAGAAGGAGAAGAGAAGGGAAATGTACAGATAGAATATTTGAGGAAATAATAGCTGAAAATTCCCAACTCTCATGAAAGAAATGAACTTACATGTCATACTTACGTACTCAGAATGTCAAATGTCAAAGATAAAGAGAAAATTCTGAGAGCAGCAAGGGAGAAGCAAACCACATATAAAGGATGCCGAGTAAGACTTAGTGTGGATTATTTCCTCTCCTCCCCAAACTCTGGATATCTGGATACTTGTCCTCCTAGATTGATTTATTTTTCTTTTCTCTCTCTCTCCCTTTTGCAGCTTTATTAAGGTATAATTGATATATACTGCACCGATTTTGTGTCTTATATTTATTGATAAATTGAAGATAAATTATCTTTCAAAAGCAATGCTTACATTTTTAGCTTAGGACACCCTTATTT
>JAQZBX010113116.1:0-10135 GCA_029593785.1 Cabassous unicinctus | reverse complement strand
GTTGAGAGACGCGGGCTTTTCTTAACTTGGGCGGCTTGAGAGACGCGGGAAGCTGTTCTTTATCTTAGCCTTAGCGGCCATGTAAAGGGGGGTTGGGAGGGGGCAGGGGGATAGGGAGCGGCTGTCAGGGTCGATAGGGTGCCGGAAGAGCCAGAGGGGGGAGGGCAGACGAGATGTTTTCCATATTCTACAACAGTTCTACCATCTCCACCATCTTTCATGTTACCTGTATAGGATTGTTCAGAAATACTCTAGACCAGATTATGGAAGTAACCTTCTATTCCTAATTTGCTAAGAGGATTTTATTTCTTGCTTTTTAATTGTAAGTAAATGTTGAATTTTATCAAACGTTTGTTCTGCATCTTTTTTTTTTTTTTTATTCTGCATCTTTTAAAGTGTTCATATAGTCATTTGTATTACTCTGTTAATGTGGTGAATTATATAGATTAATTTTTTTTTTAATATTAACCTTGCATTTCTGGGATAAATCCAACTTGATATTTGCATCCTTGTTCATAAATGAGATTGGTCTATATTTTCCTTTCTTTTATCTCCTTTCCAAGTTTTAGTAACCAAGATTATGCTGTCATAAAATGAGTCAGAGAGTAAGCTCTTTTTTCCTACTCTCTCGAGCAAATTTTATGTAAGATTAGAACTATTTATTCCATGAATATTTTTCAGAGCTTCATCCTGAGGCCATCTGAGTCTGGAGTTTTTGTTGTGGGAGGATTTTAAAAATTACTTATTTAGCAGTAAGTTATAGGACTATTCAGAAATCTATTTCTTTGTGATTCAGGTTTGCCCCTTTTATCTATATCTTCTATACGTATACTTGAAAAAAATGTGTGTTCTAAAATGTTGGATATAGTATTCTGTAAACATCCAATAGGCCCCATTTTTTAATCCTGTAGTTCAAATCTTGTATAGATTTTGTTTTGCCTGCTTGTTCTATCAGTTACTTGAGAGAGTTGTCAGATCTCCCACTACAATTGTTTTTGTTTTATCTTCCCGTGCATTGAAACTTTTATCATTCAGAAGCAAACATAATTATCTCTCTCTCTTTTTTTTTCTCCCTTTAAATTCTGTGTTGCTCAATGTTAATATCGCTGTTCTTTCTTTGGATTACTCTTTGCAGGGTGTTTGCTCATCTTCTCTAGGAGGCACTAGGAACCGAACCTGGGACCTCCCACATGTTAGGCGAGTGCCCAGTGGCCTGAGCCACATCTGCTTCTCATGGGCTGCAGCATCTGCTGGCTTGTGGCATCTGCTCATTTAGGCATCTGCTCGTTGCGGTGCAGTGCAGCAGGTGCAGGCTTCTGCTCATCTTCTTTAGGAGGCACCAGGACCCGAACCTGGGACCTCCCATTTGATAGGCAGGCACCCAACTGGTTGAGCCACATCCGCTTCCCAAATTGTAATTTTTAAGTCCAGCACATAATGTGTCTTTTAACTGGAGCACTTAGTCTATTTGCATATAATATAATTTCTGGTATATTTGAAATTATACCTCCATTTTAGTTAGTTCTTTCGTTTCTCTTTCTTTTTGTTCTCCCCTTCAATTTACCAAAGTTTAATATTAATCATTACTTTTCCTCTCCTTCCAATGTTAAGTGCCTTAGAACCTTGTAATTTCATTTGCCCTCTCCTGACTGAAATGCTACTTTTGTCACATTTTTAGTTCTTTATATATTTTTAAATCCCACTTAACATTATTTTGTTTTATTTAGTTAGTGTCCATGTAAATTGCCCACTTATTGCTTTCTTGGGCTTTTCATTCTTTTCATACCTCTGTGAGCATTTTCCTCTGCCAGAAGTACAACTTTGGGATTTCCTTTAAAGTGGGTTAGCTGGAGGTGAACTTGCTCAATTTTTGGTTGTCTACAAATACTTTTTTTGCCCTTCTTCTTGATTCATTTTCACAAGATATTGAACTCTAGGCTAGCAAAGAATTTCTTTAAGCACATATTCTTATGTGTTCCAGCTTCCATTGTTGTTTTAAGAAATCTCTTGTCTTTGAAAGTGATGTGTTTTTTTTCTCTCTCACTGCTTTGAAGATTTTTTCTTTTGTTTTCTGCAGTTTCACTATGATGTGATTAAGTGTAGATTTATTTTTATCCTTCTTGAAATTTGTTGTGTTTCTTGAATCTGGATCAGAGTCTTTCATTATTTCTACAGTTTCTCAACCATTGTCTCCTCCTTATTTTGTCTTTGCCCTGTTCTCTCCTTACCTTCTGAGATTCTGATTAAACATATGTTATAGTTCCTATTTTATCCCTTATGTCTCTTACTTTCTTATCTATATTTTCTACCATCTTTTTTCTCCTTGCTGCATTCTGGATAATTTGATTCATCTTCCAGTTCACTAATTTTCTCTTCCACTGTTATACCTGTCAACTGAGTTATTGTTATTACCCCCTAGAAATTCTGTGTTAGTTCTGTTTTGGTTCTTTTTCAAGTACGAGTTGTGGTTTTGTTTTTGTCCCATCACTTTTTGGGAATACAAACACTTTTTTAAATTTACCTTTATAAGTTACTTGGGAAGTAACAAAGCTGCTGTGGTCTTGCTTTGATAAATTACTACTGTGTTGAAGATGTTACTAGTATAGGTTTTTCAGTCCCTAATTTGTTCCCTTAAATATTATTCTGTTTTTCACTGTTGTACATTTTAAATTTTGTGTAATTATCTTGAGTTGTTTTTTAGTGTCTATATATATATCATTCAGTGGTTAAGAAATTATAATCTA
Source organism: Cabassous unicinctus (assembly GCA_029593785.1). Taxonomy (NCBI): domain Eukaryota; kingdom Metazoa; phylum Chordata; class Mammalia; order Cingulata; family Chlamyphoridae; genus Cabassous; species Cabassous unicinctus. Next base: position 7,391 of record JAQZBX010113116.1, on the reverse strand, counting down.
ACTTAAATTGTTAATGAGTTATTGCTTATTCTGATGATGATATGCTAGTAAACAGACGAATGGAAATCTTATGGTTGATGCTAAGGGAGCTAAAGTTTAGCACCAGTTACTGGTACTGATGGGGAGCTGGTTTGGACATTTGCATGATTTCTGGGCAAATAAGTTTGTGATGATTACGTGACTTGCCTTAATTATGCAGAGTCAGAGGACTTCCTCTTTATATTGGATTCCATGGGATAGAGTATTCTAGGTACAGTGCCTCAAACTAGCTAGTTAATTGGGGATGTGAAACCTAAAGTAGAACTGTGAGGACTCAGTGTTCTCACCATGTTAGAGATATTACCCAAACTTACTAACTACCTCTAGCTGATAAAAGCCCACATTTTAAAGTCAAATGACATTTACGTAATGATTTAGGGTCTTGCTTGTAATTATATTACTTCTGTCTCTACTACTTTCAACAGTGAAACACTTCCAATGTATTTGGGTCTGTTTACCCCATATTTGTTTAGCATCTGTGCAAGGAAGTCTTGCATATTATCTGTATTCTATGAAATTTGTTGGTGAGATTATTGTATATTTCTTCGCTAAAGTCCAACTAATCTATTATAGTTAAGTAAATATTTTCAACTTATTTCCATATTGATCTTTTTTCTTCATCCTAGCTGTGTTGGAGTAGAGGAACATCATGCTGTTGACATTGACCTGTATCACTGTCCCAACTGTGCAGTTCTACATGGTTCATCCTTAAGTAAGTACTAGGAGTATAATTAAAATTTTAAGTTTAAAACTTAATGTGTAGGGAAGCGGGTGTGGCTCAATGGATGGAGCTCCCGTTTACCATGTGGGGGGCCCCGGGTTCGCTTCCCAGGGCCTTCTTGTGAGGGCAGGCCGGCCGGCCCACGCGGCGCGGTGGGCTGGTGCAGCAAGACCTCACAGCAGGAAGCGGGTGTGGCTCAATCGATAGAGCCCCCGTTTACCATGCAGTAGGCCCCGGGTTCGTTTCCCGGGGCCTCCTTGTGAGAGCAGGCCGGCCCACGCGGCGCGGTGGGCTGATGCAGCAGGACCTCACAGCAAGGGGGAGATAGGCAGACACGGAAGTAGCACGCAGCGAATGGACACGGCAAACACGGGCAGCAAGGGGGGGATAAATAAATAAATAAATAAATAAATCTTAAAAAAAAAAAAAATATGTACATGATAATACCTTAATGATACTCTAAATCGTTATATTACATTCACCAAAAACTATTAAGGATTTTTTCCTGAAGATATTTAGAGTACATTTTTTAAAATTATTCAATAATATACCAAAAGATTAAAGGGAATAATACTGTCACTCTTAATTGCCAGCAGAAAGCCCCCAAACTCTAATACGTATTTTCAAAGCTGTGAATTTAAGAAATGGGTTAAAGTAAGAATTTTTCTGATTCTGGAAACTCATTTCATCTATTTCACTTTTTCACAAATACTATTTCATTCTTTCACAAATGAACAAAGATCTTTCAGTAGTATTTTGAGACTTTGTACAGAATAGGACTTTAATGTACACATACACACTGTAATTTTAGGAGAAAATTAAGGCATTGATAGATTAAAATATTACTTATATTTTCTTAATTTGGTGGTCATATGGCCAGGAATCTTGCCCCACCATCTACTCTACTTAAAACCATTCTTATAAGTTCCCTCAGAAAATACAGGCACAGAGGACAAGGCTAGATCAAATCCATACTCTGTACTTTTCTTGAAAGGGTAAAAGCAAAGACTGGGAAGCCTCAAGCATCCTTTGTTGTGTACAGTAACACTCTCTAGCAATATGTCCATATAAATTTGGAGCTAAAACATCATGTATAAAATGATATTTATTTTTAGCCTTTTTTTAAAAGAAGCTTTAGATTACATAAATGTTACATCAAAAATATAGGGGAATTCCCATATACCCCATCCTCTCTCCCTCCCACACTTTCCCCCATTAACACCATCTTTCATTAGTGTAATACATTTATTAAAATAGATGAACACAATTTGAAGCATAACCATGGACTATAGTTTGCATTTTAGTTTACACTTTGCCCTGCAGAATTTTATAGCTTTTGACAAAATGTATAATGGCCTGTATCTGTCATTGCAATATCATGCAGGACAATTCCAGTGTCCCAGAAATGCCCCGTGTTACACCTATTCTTCCCTCTCCCTCTCCACAGAACCTCTGGTAGCCACTGCCTTTATATCAGTGATACAAGTTCTTCCATTGCTAGAATAATAATGTCTACTTTAGTCTGTAGTTGATTCCCCCCTTATGTTTGTTCATTCCTCAATCTTGAGGATTTGGGGATGGTGATGCCCACTCTGTTTCTGATTGAGAGGAGGCTTAGATCCCATGGGGCAAATGGATGGAACTGTCTTAATTGTAGTTGTAGATACTCTCTGTTTTTTGGTTGGTCATTGTCCATCATCATCCTTTGGTTAGTTGTTCTGGGTGAGTCCAGTGAACTGGAGAGTAGGTGTTGCAACTCTGTTGAGATTCAGGGCTCAGCCTGGATATGAACAGCCAGAAGATTTAAGTCTCTGGGACATATAATTAACAAGTTTAGTTCTAACTATAGGTTCAAATAAAAGGAGCAGAAGAGCCAAGTGTAGGGAAATTATAAATGAGTATAATTTTGTTATATTAGGGAGCATATATTCCAGAGTAAGGCCCACTGACAGGGTGCCAAATTCCTGAGATTGTCTGCCCTGTCTATAGTGTCTAGATGTCTCTAGTTTATTGTTGTAAATGTTTTTAAAGTATCTTATTTTGTGCAGCAATGAAGTGTGTAGTAAATAATTGAAGTAATTGTTGAACTCTTGGAAGAAGTAAATAATATTGAGTTGTTATCTCAAAGGAGACAGAACTAAAATTTATTACAGTTTTAGTTTAGAATTTAAGTATATAATCCCAAAATGAAATGAAATGAATTGAATTTCTATGAAATGTTTTGTGGGTTATTATGAGGCAGAATAATGTATATTCAGTATGTGATGGAATCTATTTTCTCTTTTTCCTATATGATTTAATTTAACAAAAACTTATGCTTCCTAAATTGATTTTTCATAAGGGACCATGACCTGCACTTTGAAAAATGATGCTTCAAAAAGAAGGTTGTCCATTACCTGGTCCTTTATATGCTGCTCATCCTTGAATAACAAAAGATCAGGCATTGGCTCTCTTCTGGACAAAGTCCAACTCTGAGTACTCATAGAGAAAATGCCCAAGACCCAGTTATCTATATTATCTTGATTGAGGCTCACCTTCTCTACCCCTTACCCTCCACCTCCAATTTAGGTAATCCTTTGGATTCCTTTATTAAACCTCTCTTGCTTGCTATCTAGGGTTTCCTATTTTCAGAATTCCCCTAGGAATCCTAATTTTATATACCATTTAGACAATGTAATACCCATTTCTATGGCAAACTGAAGTGAGTTTACCCTCTTAATGGGACTTAAGAACTCTATTCGAGTTCAGGTGTCAAAAAATAGCCCAACACCTAAACGTGCTTTTTTCTGTCCACTTGAAGCACATGCAGTTCAAACACAGAATTTTCTCTCTTTTCTCTGTGATCATTACTAACATATTACTTCCAAAGGGATTGGCTCTTTTCCTTAAGAAATTCAGTCAGCTGTTGCAGTGACTGATTTATGTTTTAAGCAGGTTGGCCATACAAGACTATTGTATCCTTCTGTTAACCTTCTGCAAGTCAGCACATTTAAAAAGAAATAATAATATTTGGCAGCTTATTACATGCCAGGCACTGAGTAAGTGCTTGACCTATGTTATCTCCTTTGATATTTATAACAACTCATTGTGAGAAACCAGAAAAATTATCTAACTAGGTCAGTCATATAGCTATTTGGCAGAGCTGGAGTTTGAACCAGCACCAGTGCTGTTCTGCAAAAATGTGCATTAAAGCAGTGTAATAGTACACACTACTCAATATCAAATAGGTGGATTCTTTTTTTTTTTTTTAAATGATGCTGCTCATTGTTGACCCCAGGGTCTTAAAATAGGCAGTATATATAATATTGGTGAGACAGTGAGTTACTTCCACATTTTTGGAGGCAGTTTTGTAATATTTAGCAAGAATCTGAAAAATGTTTAGTCTTCTAGCATTTTTAGGAATTTATCCTGAGGAATTAATCATAAAAATAGATTTATGTATATGAATATTAATCTCAACATTATTTGAATAAAGATTCTGAATTAACTAAGGGCCCAGGAATCAAAAGATGATTATAATATGGTACACATACATCTTAAAATATTAGGCTGCCTTTAAATTGCTTTGGAATATTTAATAAGGGGGAAATGCTCATGATATAATAAGAAAAGTAAACAGGATAAACATTGTGATCCCAGATGAAGATAAAGTGGGGTTATGCATCTATATATGGATTTCAGTGTAAATTAGTGACTGAAATAGGAATTCCAGGGAAAAAAGCCTTGAATGAAATAAATCTTGAATTTTTAAATTGGTTTTAAATGAGAGAAAATAGCACAAGGGATACCTTAATGGAATCTCCACACTCATCACCTAGTTTAAAATAATTTTATATAGATATCTTCTTTTATAAGATCTGAAAAACTCCAGCAAGATGACTTTGTGATTTCTCAATATTTCTAGTGAGTTTTTTTAAATTAAAAAAAAATGGAATTTATTCTTCCATATTGAGGATCTGGCTGCCATTAAGTTACTTGGGAATCTTGTTTTAGACTCTTAGATACGAATAAGCCTGATTTCCATCTCTGTTGATTATTAGTGTGACCTCTCCTTATCCATATGGGGATTTAGTATGATGTTATTATGATCTTTGTAAGTTGAAGATTTGAAATAACTTAGAATCATAGAGTTGCCCACCCCCAACATTTTGTTATGGAATTGTTCAAACATACGGGAAAAGTTGAGAGACTTTAACAGCGAACTCCTATAAATCCACCAACTGTATTCTATTCTTAACATTTTATGTTACTTCTTTTAGCAGTATCTATCCATGAAAGTATTCCACTTTCCTTTTTTTTCCCTGTGTTGCAGACATCAGTACATTTCCCAAAATCATGGAAGTTTTTGGCTTAAGAAAAGAGATGGAAGTGGTGTCACTCTGGTGGAAAGAAGGATGGGGTCACAATTTGAAAAACAGCACTCTAGTTGATCCCGTTCATTTCTGCAATGAAGAAATAGGATCCAGAGGTGTTAGACGACTTGCCCAAAGTTGGCTGAAATAGGAATCAAATCCAGGTCTTCTGATTTTGATTGCTGTGACTGTTCAGGATTATAGCCTCCCAGAGCTGTTCTTAGTGTTAGAACCAGTCACAGAGTTATTTATTGCTTTATCCCATCCATCTTCCTCCAATTATGATATAGTCACCTGCTTTTATTTGTGTCTTTATAACTGTGCTTATGTTGGAAGTAAATCTTTCCCTAAGAGAAGGGAACTGTGCTGTTAAAATAGATTTCTGATGTGGGATCAAAGGTTCTGTCTTGAGAGGATGATTTGGATGATCAGTAAAAAAATCATATTATGACTTAATGTTCTAGTGAAAACAATGATTTTTAAATAATTATGAAATTTTATAGTATGCTTTAATGTTTTAAAAGTCTCTAGCTGCTGATTTGACTTCCTTGATTTAATTTTTAAATTATTTTGAAATTTTAAAAAAGGTAGGTTAAAAAAAAATCCACAGTTAATTACCTATAATTGCAGCATTACATTAAGTAGAATTTATTTTTTTAGCCTGGAAATGCATTAAAAACTTGAGTGTTTTTTATTGTCCTTAAAATTATTTCTGATTGTATAGAATATGATGACTAGAAAGTACATATCACCAGTTACCAAAAACTTTTTCTTTTTTTAATCTTATAAAAATCTAGTGAAAAAAAGGAGGAACTGGCACAGGCATGACTATACTGAAATTGATGATGGCTCCAAACCAGTACAAGCTGGAACTAGAACTTTTGTTAAGGAATTACGTTCTCGAGTCTTTCCAAGGTATGGAAACTTCTTTTAACCAAACAAAATTTAAGGATGTTGGGTGATAAAGTAACATTATCTAAAACAATGTTTTCCTAACTTCAGGTAGCAACCCATTATTGGTCTCAACCAGTTTATATATATACGTATATATATATAATAGAATAGAAGATATCAGTTTATTGCAAGGAAGACTTAAGGTAGTTGTTCTCATGTGATTTCTTTATGATGTGTAGCTGTTTCTTCTCTTTTCCTTTTATCGCACCTTCTCCTGTTTTCCAGCTCTATTATTTTTTCCTATGTTGTTTCCATATCTATTTATCTCTAGATCCCCCCCAGAGATATCCCCCACCATTTGTCAGGCCCTCTCGTGGCATCAGGACTGAGCTTTTGGATTTTTCAAAGATAATGAAATGTATTTGAGTTATATAAGGCTCAGAGAGAGTCAAAAGCATTATAAGTCATTTAATCATGCTAATTTAGATCATTTCCTACTCACTGCCTGACATCTATTTAAAGTGGTAATGTTAATAGGCTTTTACACAAGATCATATCCAGGCTTGTTAAAGTTTTAAATTTAAATCACAATATCACATGTAGCCTATTATGGAATTATTTTAGATTCTGTAACTATAAAACCTCTGCTGTTTTTTGACAATCTTTAGGATTCCTGCCTATCCACACCCCCCTTCCTTAATCCATACACTGAAAATACAAATGGTAAGCATCTACTATACTATCCCTGAGATTTACTAGGAGAAAGGAAACATACATGAAGCATTGTTTTCGCGTAATTTTTGTGTTGTTAAAGGTCTTGTTCCCAAATAACCTTCTTTTTCAGTTTCAAATTGTAGGAAAAATGTTTGCTTGTTTCCTTTTTATTGGATAGCACTTGATTGTTTTGGAGTTTTAGGGCCAGAGTTTTCAGCCTGGGTCTATGGGTGGGCTTCAGGGAGGTTTGTGAGCTCCCTGTAGATACAATTTAGTATCTTAGTGTGAATGTGTGTTTTTCAGAGGATGAGCCATAGCTTTCATTGGAATTTTTTTTTCCAGATAGGTTTGTGATTCAAAAAAGTAGTGTTAAAACTACTGGGTTGGGTAATGCACATGGCTTTTCTGCCAAAGCAAACTTAACTGAGAGGAGGTTATAAAGATGATCACAAATGTCCAAACTGTGATTACCATTAATTAGAGGTCTTTTGGTTTTATTTTAACACCATAAACCTTCACATTACTTTAAAATGTGTAATTAGTAAACTACACATACTTGATGTGATTAACACAGAAGTGTACGGTATAAAAAAAAGCAAATGAATGGGTCATCTTCCCCTTCCTCCATTTTCTCTAGTATAAATCTTTTGAGACTTTTTGTATATAAATAA
>JAQZBX010113115.1:0-10135 GCA_029593785.1 Cabassous unicinctus | reverse complement strand
ATGGCTGATTACATCTACAATCAACTGAGGAGATTGCCATCAGCAATGACTGACGTCTTATCATCTTATCCAATCAGTTGAAGGCCTTAAAAGGGGAAGTGATTTCAGCATTCAGGGAGAGAATTCCCAGCTCTGCTTTGGACAGCCAGTGTCTCCTGGGAACTCCTCAAGAACCTTCATCAGAAGGTTCGTTAAAGGGATCACAGCCAGTGTCTCCTGGTTTGCAGCCTGCCGTGCTGAATTTGGACTTGTACACCCCCACGGTTGTGTGAGAGAATTTTATAAAATCTCATATTATTTACAGATATCTCCTGTTGGTTCTGTTTCCCTAAAGAGCCCTGAATAATATAGCTTGGTACCGGCAGTGGTTCTTGAAAAACAGAATCTTAAAAATGGGATTTCTGAAGTGGTTCTGGCATTTTTGCAGTTGGCTTTCTACTCTGATTGAATTCAAGGGCACTAATGACTCCCTTTCCAATAGTCAAGAGGCTACTGACAGTCCATGGTGTGAGTTGGCAATGGACATACACAAAATACCACCACTGATTGACTGCTTACATGCTTATAAGAGGCAAGGATCTGGGTGAGAGTGTTTTCAACACCTTAACAGAGTTTTATGGAGTCAAAAGGTGCAGTGATGTTGGCTGGCTTTTCATAAATACTCTGAATACAGTTATAAAAGAAAGGGATGAGCTAAATGCTTCAAATTTGCAACTTAAATGCCACATAAATGGTGTGAAAGTTTCTATGTGTACTCTGATAGAAAATCTTGTTTCATGCAGCCACAGACTTGAGATCTCTGAAAACCAGACTCAGAGTCTCATTGTACAAGTAGCAGAGTTATAATGGAAACTAAAATCTCAACCTTGCAGGGTGTCTGCTGGTAAAGTGAGGGCATTGATTTGAAAGGAGTGGAACCCTGAGATTTGGAATGGAGACATATGGGTTGATGATGATATTGGTGGGGACAGTGAAACCTCAAATTCTGCTGAGACTTTGCCAGATAAACCTGTAATGATCTGACCTGTGGAGATGACAAAATGTCAAGCTTGTATCACCCAGCCTCCAGCCTGCCCTAAGGAGTCCCGACCTCTTCCCATCCCTGAGGTGGGTACCAGCCAAACTACAGCCTGCACTGCCCAACCTATACCCTACCCTAAGAATTCTGCCACCCAATCCCTGTCTGAAGAGATTAATCCTGTCTTACCAGACAAAAATACAGAGGAATGCCCCTGAGGTCAGTAGCTTACAAGACATTTCTAATTCTTCTCCTTATCCACCCCCACCACCTCTCTTCTCTTCCAGATCTAGTACTAGAATAAAATCCCAACAAGTCGCCAAAGGCAAAATACAAAGTGTGACCCATGAGGAAGTCACTACATTCTAAAAGAACTGCTTGAGTTTTCCAATTTATATAGACAGAAATGAAGGGAATATGTGTGGGAATGGATATTAAAGGTATGGGATAATGGTGGACGGAATATAAAGTTGGATCAGGCTGAATTTATTGATATGGTCTCACTAAGCAGAAATTATGGATTCAATGCTGTATCTCAAGGGGTTAGAAAGGGCTCTAATAGTTTGTTTGGTTGGCTGACTAAAACATGGACAAAAAGATGACCTAGAATGTCCAAGGTCAATATGTACAATTTACCCTGGTATTCTGTAGAAAAGGGAATTCAAAGGCTTAGAGAGATTGGAAAGCTAGAATGGGTTTACTATTTAAGACCTGCCCACCCACCCCAGGAGTGTCCAGAAGACACACCTTTAATCAGGACTGTAAGGAATATTGTAAGACTAACTTCATCCTCCCTGAAGAGCTCTGTGGTTTCTCTTCTCTGTAGTCCAGATATTACTGTGGGAACTGCTGTCATGGAACATAAACATTATGGGGATAATTGGATCTCAGGCTGGTAGAAGCCAAGTATCAACAGTTAATCACCAAAGACAAGGTAGATGTAGCTACCACAATGAAAGGCAGACTCAAAGCAGCAATCAAAAGAGTCTGAGTTGCACATAGAGCTATGGCATTAGCTAATAGATCATGCGGTACCTAGAAGTGAAATAGATGGGCAGTCTACTAAATTCTTACTTGATCTGTATAAGCAGAAGAGTTCTAGGTCGAGTGAATAAAACCCTAACTTGAACTACAGACACAGATAATCACAGCCCCTTAATCAATTCCCAGACTCGAGACAGTTTACAGACCCAGAGCCCCTTCAATGAGGAGAAGGCCACATCCCGTTGGGGAAGGATCCTGTTACACTGCCCAAAATTTATACTGTTAATCTTCCTCCCAGCTTTTCCCAGAGAGACCTACAGCCTTTTACCAGAGTAACTGTGCATTGGGGAAAAGGAAATGATCAGACATTTCAGGGATTATTAGACACTGGCTCAGAAGTGACATTAATTCCAAGATACCCAAAATGTCACTGTGGTCCATCAGAGTAGGGGCTTATGGAGGTCAGGTGATTAATGGACTTTTAGTTCAGGTCCATCTCACTGTGGGACCAGTGTGTCCCCAGACACATTTGGTGGTTATTTCCCCAGTTTCAGAATGCGTAATTAGAATAGACATGCTCAGTAACTGGAAGAATTCCTACATTGGATCCCTGACTTGTAGAGTGAGGGCTATCATGATAGGAAAGGCCAAGTGGAAGTCACTAGAACTGTCCCTACCTAGCAAAATAGTAAATCAAAGGCAATACTGGATTCCTGGAGGGATTGCAGAGATTAGTGCCACCATCAAGGATTTGAAGGATACAGGGGTGGTGATTCCCACCACATCCCCATTCAACTCTCCTATTTGGCCTGTGCAGAAAAAAGATGGATCTTGGAGGATGACAGTAGATTATTGTATACTTAACCAGGTGGTGACTGACTGTAATCGCAGCTACTGTCCCAGATGTGATATCATTGCTTGAACAAATCAACACATCCTCTGGTACCTGGTATGCAGCTATTGCTCTGGCAAATACTTTTTTTCTCAAATTTCCATTAGTAAAGACCACCAGAAACAGTTTGCTTTCAGCTGGTAAGGCCAGCAATATACCTTCACTGTCCTGCCTCAGAGGTATATCAGCTCTCCTGCTCCATGTCATAATATTGTGCACAGGACCTTCATCATCTCTTCCTCCTACCAGACATTACACTGTTCCATTGTAGTGATGATATCATGTTGATTGGACCTAGTGTGCAAGAAGTAGCAATGACTCTAGACTTATTCCTAAGGCATTTGTGTGAGAGAGGATGGGTGATAAATCTAACAAAATACAGGGGCCTTCCACCTCACTGAATTTTCTAGGTGTTCAGTGGTGTGGGCATTTTGAGATATCCCTTTTAAAGTGAAAGATAAGCTGTTGCCTCTGGTCCCTCCTATGACCAAAATTGGCGCACAATGCTTAGTTGGTCTCTTCGGATTTTGGAGACAATACATTCCTCACTTGGGTGTGCTAATCTGGCCCATTTACCAAGTGACCAGAAAAGTTGCTAGTTTTGATTGGGGACTGGAACAAGAGGAGGCTCTGTGACAGGTCCAGGCTGCTGTGCAAGCTGCACTCCCACTTGGACCATATGATCCAGCAGATCCAATGGTGCTAGAAGTGTCAGTGGCAAATAGAGATGCCATCTGGAGTCTTCAGTAAGCCCCTATAGGAGAATCACAGCACAGACTCTTAGGATTTTGGAGCAAAGTCCTGCCATCCTCTTCAGATATCTAGTCTCCTTTTGAGAAACTGCCTTTTGCCTGCTACTGGACTTTAGTAGAGACTGATCACTTAACCACGGCACACCAAGCTACCATGAGACCTGAGTTGCTTGTCATGAGCTGGATATTTTCTTACCCTCCAAATCATAAAGTTGGGCATGCACAGCAGCATTCCATCATAAAGTGGAAGTAGTATATATGAGATAAGGCTCGAGTGGGTCCTGAAGGCACTAGTAAGTTACATGAGGAAGTGGCCCAAATGCCCATGGTCACCACCCTTGCCATGTTACCTTCTCTTTCCCAGCCCACAGCTATGGCCTCTTGGGGAGTTCCTTACAATCAGTTGACTGAGGAAGAGAAAACTCAGGCCTCATTTATAGATTGTTCTGCCTGATACGCAGGTACCACCTGAAAGTGGACAGCTGCATCACTGCAGTCCTTTTCTGGGACATCCCTGAAGGACTGTGGTGAGGGTAAATCTTCCAGTGAGCAAAACTTTGAGCAGTGCATCTGGTTGTTCATTGCTTGGAAGAAGAAATGGCTGGAGCTGTGTTTGTACACTGATTCATAAGCTGTTGCCATTGGTTTGGCTGGAAGGTCAGGAACTTGGAAAAAACATGATTGGAAAACTGGCAACAAAGACATCTGGGGAAAAAGTATGTGGATAAACTTTTTTGAGTGGGCAAAAACATAAAAATATTTGTTTCCCATGTGAATGCTTACCAGAGGGTGACTTCAGTAGAGGAAGATTTTAATAATCAAGTGGATAAGATGACCCGCTCTGTGGCTAATGCTCAGCCTCTTTCCCCAGCCACTCCTGTCATTGCCCCATGGGCTCATGAACAAAGTGGACATGGTGGTAGGGATGGAGGTTATGCATGAACTCATCAATATGGACATCTCCTCACCAAAGCCGATTTGGCTACAGCCACTGCTGAGTGTCCAATCTGCCAGCTGTAGAGACCCACACTCAGCCCCCGATATGGCACCATTTTCTGAGGTGATCAGCCTGCTACCTGGTGGCAGGTTGATTATATTGGACCACTTCTATCATGGAAGGGGCAGCGATTTGTTCTAACTTGAATAGACACATACTGTGGATATAGATTTGCTTTTCCTGCTTGCAGTGCTTCTTCCAAAACTGCCACCCATGGACTTATGGAATGTCTTATCCATTGCCATGGCATTCCACACAGCATTGCTTCTGATCAAGGAACACACTTCACAGAAATGATGTATGGGAATGGGCACATACTTACTGGTATGACCATGTTCCACATCATCCTGAAGCAGCTGGATTGATAGAATGGTGGAATGGCCTTTTGAAGACTCAATTTCAGTGCCAACTAGGGGGCAATACCTTGCAGGGCTGAGGCAATGTTCTCCAGGAGGCTGTGTATGCTTTAAATCAATGTACACTCTATGGTGCTCTTTCGTCCATAGCTAGGATCCATGGGTCTAGGAATCAAGGAGTGGAAATGGGAGTGGCATCACTCACTATTACTCCTAGTGATCCACTAGAAAAATTTTTGCTTCCTGTCCCTGCAACCTTAAGCTCTGCTGGTCTACAGGCCTTATTTCCAAAAGGTGGAGTGCTGCCGTCAAGGAACACAGCAATGATTCCATTGAACTGGAAGTTAAGACTGCCACCTGGCCACTTTGGGCTCCTCGTGTTGCTGAATCAACAGGTAAAGAAGGGAATTACTGTAGTGGCTGGGGTACAGGAGATCCCCTCGGGCATATCTTAGTACTGCTATGCCCTGTGATTAAAGTCAATGGAAAATTGCAACAACCCAATAATATAATCAACTAAAGAGATTGCCATCAGCAATGAGTGATGTCTTATCCAGTCAGTTGAAGACCTTAAAAGGGGAAGTGATTTCAGCATTCAGGGAGAGAATTCCCAGCTCTACTTCAGACAGCCAGTGTCTCCTGGGAACTCCTCAAGGGCCTTCATCAGAGCCTCTGGTTTGCCGCTTGCCCTGCGGAATTTGGACTTGTACATCCCCATTGTCACGTGAGAGAATTTTATAAAATCTCATACTATATACAGATATCTCCTTTTGGTGGCATTTCCCTAGAGAACTCTGACTAATACAACTTGCTATATGCAAAACGCTAATAAGATAATTATAGCCCCCAATTGTTTATTGACATGTGGCCCAGTGGGAACTTAGAATTGTAGTTTTCACTCTATTGTTTAGTCATAGAGCCTTGTGTAGATCACAAACTTATCAAAATCTAAATTCATGTCTCTATAGATCAAATGGGGAGCAATGTCCCAGTAACGTTGCAAGGATCAATAAACAAAGTAATCTCTGTATGTGTATAATACCCAAATAAAGTAACCTTTTCTCAGTACAATACAATTGTGTATCAGATAGCTGGGTTTTTCTCCTGTGTCCTTTTACTCATTGGCCTATTGAGCTGAACACTTTATCTTCAGCATAATCTAGTTTAGCAGAAAGAACACTGACCTGGGAATCAAGGACTTTGGGTTCCCATCAGATTGCACCAATTAATAGCTGTATGACTGTGACAATTCATTTGCACTGTCCAGTCTTTGGGTTTCTTATCTGTAAAATGGTGGATGCTTGTAGTACCTACCTTATAGGAGTTTGTAAAAATTAAATGAGATAATGTATGTAAAACACTTAGCACAGTGCTATTCTAGAGGAGATGCTCAAAGAGTAGAGATTAAAATGCGAATGAAATCATTCTTCTTGGTTTACTCTTCCCCTTTTTCACTTATCCATGTCTCTTTCTCACTTTAAAATCTTGGCAAAATTTATGTCCTATAAGAAGGCTTTTACTACTATCAGTTTGCCCTGATCTCTCCTTTAGTTGACAACTCTTCAACACCTGTGTACACAGTTTATATCATGTTTATGTGTTTTTTGCTTATTTTTTTAAACAAATGCAAAATGAGGATATAGATAATTAAGCCCCTTCAAATTCTAAGCTGCTTTTTTCTGTAGTTTGGGTTCTGGGTACAAATTTTTCTGATTCCTGAGCACACAGCCATTTGTCAATGGGTCTGTGATGAGTGCCATATTCAAGTTAACTGGTGGTCTGGTGTACTTGCTTTCAGGGGCAATTGCTCTTTCATATTAATTTCTTCCTTTTCGCATTCCTTTCTTAGAGGCTTCTCAATGGCAATGTCATGAAGTACAGGGTGAAAATCAAACCAAAGTAATAGGCCAGTTTTCTATTTCAGAAAAAAAAAATTGTGATTAAAAATGAAGAACCACTGAAGTTCTACCAAAGGACTAGATTTGCCCCTTAGTATTTGGGTCAAATAAGTCCAAGGCCACAATGGACCTAAGCACAGTGGCTATTCCTAGTTGATATCTGTCTCTATTTTCCTTAAACAGAGTTTAACAAGACTTCTTCGTTGGCTAATATGTCACATTCCTCACAGTCAATCAGCTTTTCTTTAGGACTCAAAGCCAAATCTTGCGTCCTTTTTCTATGAGGTCAGTTGGAAACTGCTAACTCTACTACCTTAAGCTTTTTAGCTTCTTATTTAGTTCTCTCTCTATCCCTCCCCTTTTAAAACTCAGCCTAATTCTATCATCTTTCCTTCTAGGTCCAACTTCTCTTTCATATTTATATTTTGAAGAGAATAGAGAAATTTTCAATGACATTGAATCAGAATTTTTACTTGTAGTGATTCTAAGCCTTCTGTTTTTGAATATATTTAGGGCTTCTTTATTACCTTCTTTACTACTTTTTCCCTTCTTCCCCACAGTTCATAGTACACTACTATGAATGTAGAAGACCCTCAACAAACAAGGGTTGATCAGTTCATTGCTGTGAACTCTACCAAATGACACTGCCACCCACCAATGTTTGATACCCAGAGAAGTTCTTATCCACCCTGTTTCACAGATGCTAGAGGTGAAATTGTTTCTTCTAAGACAGGGAAGAGATCAGAAAAGAGTGTGTTTCCTGAATTTAATATGTGACTCCAGGGCATTGTTCTGTTTTTCTAGGTTACTAGACAGGCAGGAAGTTTTCATTTCTGTTACAAAAAGGCTTCTTTCTCCAGTTTGGAAAAGATGTTGTTTAGGGAAACTGCAGCAGAATACAGCAGGAAACCATAAGGATCAGGGAGACAGAAGCATTGCTATGAGATGGAAGGAAATAACTTGTGTGCCTAACTAGCCCATGGGTCATATTTGGTAGTACCCAGGTGTTTATACAACTTTGACATCTGGCCTTTCACTTTGTTTCTTACTTTTTACTCTTTGAGTTGACCTGCTGAGTTATCTGTGACACTGACAATTCCATTGACCACAACATTTCAATGGCATCACAGCTTGAGTGTTCTTGAAGTTTCCTTCCCTCTAACTTTGCTGGTTTCTTGCTTATGTTGGTTCTTACAACTTTTCCTTTCAAAAATTGCCTCAGGAAATTCAAGTCTTTAGCTTCTGTCCCCCTCCTCATTTCCTCTGAGATGAGGCTATTTTGGATTGGATGTTTTCATTAAGACATTAAAATAAATGCCAAAAGTTTTATCAGAGGACTCCTTTTTTTTCCTTTTGGCTTTTGGACTGCAAGTTTGCTGATTCCCAGTCATTCTAGATTGGCTTATTCTTTGTGGTACTGTACAGGCACTATGATAATGGTCATTTGTCAAAAATTATTTGAAAAAAATATTTTCCACATTGGTAAAACTCTCGGTGATCACCCTTGACTTCACAATAGTTATTAAGGTGTTTCTTATTGACTTTATCTTTTAATTGAAGTTTTCTGGTATAGGGGCAAAACCCTTATTCACTCATTTGGGTTCAAGTCTTGGATCTGCCACCACTAACTCCATGTGTGATCTCAAGCAACCTAATTTCTCTCTTTGAGCCCCGGTTTCCTCATCTGTAAATGAAGAGTTTGGACTTGGATGATTTATAGGAGCTCATTATTGCTAATACTATGACTCTTCATCAATCATCATATCAAACAGCATGTCACGTGTGTGTATTTTGGTGGAAATGGTCATTCTTTCCTTTTACATGCAATTCATGTTCTCATCTTCCCTTACTGACTCATCCATTTCTAAATAGTTGGCAATTTTCAACTTAATTAAATCTTTCCCCAAAGTGAAGAGTATAGGCGCTCCCCCTGTGATGCTTTGGCAACTGCCTCTTCCTTTCCAAAAATGGAATGATTAGCTCTCTCATTCTATTTCTTATTTGGGTATTATTTCAGGACTACTAGCCCATTCCCGTGTGACAGCATTACCATATCTCATGGCTGGCCAGAGTTGTTCAAATTTGCCTTTGGCACCTTTTAATGTTTTGGGGGATTGGTTCATATAAAGTGGGT
This sequence comes from Cabassous unicinctus, assembly GCA_029593785.1. Lineage (NCBI taxonomy): Eukaryota > Metazoa > Chordata > Mammalia > Cingulata > Chlamyphoridae > Cabassous > Cabassous unicinctus. The sequence continues at coordinate 1,104 of JAQZBX010113115.1, read as the reverse complement.
GACTTTTCAATCTTTTGAAACTCCTTTGCCTCATTATCTCCAGTGTTGCCATAGTTAAGCCTGTTGAGATGTTGCCCCATCCATGAGGAGAACATACCCCTGTGTTCCTGATGTGATTGTGAGGGAGAAGTGGAGGATAAGAAGATCCTGAAAGTATTTTGTCCCTGAGTTAAAGGGTCCTCATTTGTCACAGGTTCTCCACGTCAACTTCTAAGAAACCCTGTTGCTTTTAGTTCTTTCTGGTTTACTTTTATGTACCTGCATTTAGGAAACTGATTGCTTCTTTTCCTTAGGTGCTTTGACTTTATCTGCCCTTCTGGCCTCTGGTTTCAGGATACCTCACTCCCATCATTAATTGTTGGGATGTCCGTTTATCATTCCTTTCCCTTACATATAAGATATCAAGTCAGCTTCCCCAGTCCACTCCAATTCCCCTGTCACATTACGCTCCCTGTTAATCAACCAAAAGCATTCTGTATTATTGGTTTAGTACTGCTATTCCAAATGTGAGTGGTGCAGCTTGTTTTTGCTTCCCTGCCCCAAGTGCCTCATTCAACTTAAATCCCTCATACTTAGGATATTACACTTTTTGTCAATATTTCCCTTCTGAGGGTCTATTTTTAAAATTTGAATGCATTCTGCATGTGTGAGCTTTTTTATTTTCTTAAATGATGAGATCTACTTCAATAAAGAGTCAGAATTAGCTCTGCATCTAGGAGGAAAAGAAAGCACAGAGGCAAAGAACATTTCTCACACTCTCAGAAGAAGTATGCAAGGGCCAGCCTTTGGCAAAATTGTGAATACAGTGCCACTATATCTATCCGTCTTCACCTTTCCCTCCATTTGGGAGTGCAGACATCCAATACTCTCCTCAGGTTTTCTTAGTTCTCATCACCATTAGCTCTTCTGCTCAGGGCCCTACATTCTTAACCTTTCTTTGCCTGTTTCTTACTTCCCTCATAAAAACTTACCTATTCCATATTTCAGTTTCCCAAGGTCCTAATTATTTCAAAGGACCTGTTAAACTAACTGTTTTCCTTTCCCAAGTACCATTTTCATCTTAAGTTGATAGGTCAAAGGAATAATTAATGGTGGCATTTGGGT